>JAJOZX010005868.1:0-295042 GCA_023014485.1 Bathynomus jamesi | reverse complement strand
CCACGTCCGATCCACCGATTTGAAAATCGTTCATTTACGTACTTCTGAACAATGTTTGCGTAATGACAAGGTGTCCCATCTTGTTGAAAGACGATGGTGTTTAAAATGCCATCTGAATGAAGCTGGGACATTTGTGTGCTCGTATCGTAACAGCAGTATTCACGTCGGATTGAATACATCAAAGAAAAAATGGTAACTATTGTATTTTCAGCCAAAATACAAAACATAACCCTCAACTGGCAGAATTGAGTGTCCACTTTTTAAGGCACTTAAGATGTCCGTTTCAAGATGGGATTGAACTCAGAATGGTCCCCTGAGATCTTTTATGTTACGGTACACTCAGACCGTGCATGGAACAAGGAACTTAAAAAGTGGACGCTCAATTCTGCCAGTTGAGGTTTAAGTTTTTGTTTTTGGTTGGAAATACAATAGTTACCCCTTTTTCTTTGATGTGTTCAATCTGAAGTGAATGCAACGAGTTTCTTGCGTATACTGAGGTTCTGAATATAGTAGGCTAGGTTTAATGGTGAGGGAAGCTATATTTTGGGGCCTCTTTGCGAGTGACCCGTTGCCCACGTTGGGCTAACATCATGAAAAAGAAAAACTATAGTATTCGTCATTTACCATAATTACTCGAACTATAGTGGATTTAATTTTCCCAGAAGCGTTCCTTGTTCCATGCACGGTCTGTGTGTAACATAAAAGATCTCAAGGGGATCATTCTGAGTTCAATCCCATATATATATATATATATATATATATATATATATTATATATATATATTAGAATTATTTGCCCATTTAATATGTAAAACGACCAACCCCCTAAATTATCAGTATTCACAATCAACCACAGCTGGGTGGAATAAAAATAAAGCAATCTGGGAAAAAAAAGGGTGAGTGCTCGTTTAGCTTGTGAAGAATGTAGTCTCTTTGGCATTGTAAATTTTACTTTCGATTCTATTTTTATAGTGATTTATTAACTGAAACTTAAGATTTACATTTAGTTTAAATCTCAACCTGTGTTTATATCTCTTTTGAGAAGCAGTGTTAACTTAACTCAACTTCGTCCGAGTTGAGATAAATTTTTCTTTAATTAATACCACCAACAAGATTACATTAACACTTCTGCATATCCAAGACAGCAGGAATGAAGGAATGTAAAAAAGAAAAATCTAAACCCTCTTTTATATAGACCATCAAATGGTAAATCTCCTTTAAAATTATTTAAGTTGTAATTTTTATATTACCTTACTTCAAAACAAATTTGAAAAAAATGTGATATATATATATATATATATATATATATCTATCTATATATATATATATCTATCGTAAAGAACGACGCTTGTATAGGAGATATTCCGCGCAAGACGAGAAAGAGAAAACAACAAATGAAAAAATGAAGTACCACCTGGGAATCGAACCCGGGATCTTCAGATTGCCGGTCAGACGCGATAACCACTACACCATGGACTTCACTCTTCCAAATGCCGTAATTCCTCTACATACTCGCAGAAACCAATGCCCCAAGGGGGCACCTCCCGCATGCCGTAACATTATATACATTCAACTGCAAAGAACACGCAGTATAAATAACGTAAAGAACGACGCTTGTATAGGAGATATTCCGCGCAAGACGAGAAAGAGAAAACAACAAATGAAAAAATGAAGTACCACCTGGGAATCGAACCCGGGATCTTCCGATTGCCGGTCAGACGCGATAACCACTACACCATGGACTTCACTCTTCCAAATGCCGTAATTCCTCTACATACTCGCAGAAACCAATGCCCAAGGGGCACCTCCCGCATGCCGTAACATTATATACATTCAACTGCAAAGAACACGCAGTATAAATAACGTAAAGAACGACGCTTGTATAGGAGATATTCCGCGCAAGACGAGAAAGAGAAAACAACAAATGAAAAAATGAAGTACCACCTGGGAATCGAACCCGGGATCTTCCGATTGCCGGTCAGACGCGATAACCACTACACCATGGACTTCACTCTTCCAAATGCCGTAATTCCTCTACATACTCGCAGAAACCAATGCCCCAAGGGGGCACCTCCCGCATGCCGTAACATTATATACATTCAACTGCAAAGAACACGCAGTATAAATAACGTAAAGAACGACGCTTGTATAGGAATTACGGCATTTGGAAGAGTGAAGTCCATGGTGTAGTGGTTATCGCGTCTGACCGGCAATCGGAAGATCCCGGGTTCGATTCCCAGGTGGTACTTCATTTTTTCATTTGTTGTTTTCTCTTTCTCGTCTTGCGCGGAATATCTCCTATACAAGCGTCGTTCTTTACGTTATTTATACTGCGTGTTCTTTGCAGTTGAATGTATATAATGTTACGGCATGCGGGAGGTGCCCCCTTGGGGCATTGGTTTCTGCGAGTATGTAGAGGAATTACGGCATTTGGAAGAGTGAAGTCCATGGTGTAGTGGTTATCGCGTCTGACCGGCAATCGGAAGATCCCGGGTTCGATTCCAGGTGGTACTTCATTTTTTCATTTGTTGTTTTCTCTTTCTCGTCTTGCGCGGAATATCTCCTATACAAGCGTCGTTCTTTACGTTATTTATACTGCGTGTTCTTTGCAGTTGAATGTATATAATGTTACGGCATGCGGGAGGTGCCCCCTTGGGGCATTGGTTTCTGCGAGTATGTAGAGGAATTACGGCATTTGGAAGAGTGAAGTCCATGGTGTAGTGGTTATCGCGTCTGACCGGCAATCGGAAGATCCCGGGTTCGATTCCCAGGTGGTACTTCATTTTTCATTGTTGTTTTCTCTTTCTCGTCTTGCGCGGAATATCTCCTATACAAGCGTCGTTTTTACGTTATTTATACTGCGTGTTCTTTGCAGTTGAATGTATATAATGTTACGGCATGCGGGAGGTGCCCCCTTGGGGCATTGGTTTCTGCGAGTATGTAGAGGAATTACGGCATTTGGAAGAGTGAAGTCCATGGTGTAGTGGTTATCGCGTCTGACCGGCAATCGGAAGATCCCGGGTTCGATTCCCAGGTGGTACTTCATTTTTTCATTTGTTGTTTTCTCTTTCTCGTCTTGCGCGGAATATCTCCTATACAAGCGTCGTTCTTTACGTTATTTATACTGCGTGTTCTTTGCAGTTGAATGTATATAATGTTACGGCATGCGGGAGGTGCCCCCTTGGGGCATTGGTTT
Organism: Bathynomus jamesi; assembly: GCA_023014485.1. Taxonomy (NCBI): domain Eukaryota; kingdom Metazoa; phylum Arthropoda; class Malacostraca; order Isopoda; family Cirolanidae; genus Bathynomus; species Bathynomus jamesi. The sequence continues at coordinate 291,847 of JAJOZX010005868.1, read as the reverse complement.
CTGCGAGTATGTAGAGGAATTACGGCATTTGGAAGAGTGAAGTCCATGGTGTAGTGGTTATCGCGTCTGACCGGCAATCGGAAGATCCCGGGTTCGATTCCCAGGTGGTACTTCATTTTTTCATTTGTTGTTTTCTCTTTCTCGTCTTGCGCGGAATATCTCCTATACAAGCGTCGTTCTTTACGTTATTTATACTGCGTGTTCTTTGCAGTTGAATGTATATAATGTTACGGCATGCGGGAGGTGCCCCCTTGGGGCATTGGTTTCTGCGAGTATGTAGAGGAATTACGGCATTTGGAAGAGTGAAGTCCATGGTGTAGTGGTTATCGCGTCTGACCGGCAATCGGAAGATCCCGGGTTCGATTCCCAGGTGGTACTTCATTTTTTCATTTGTTGTTTTCTCTTTCTCGTCTTGCGCGGAATATCTCCTATACAAGCGTCGTTCTTTACGTTATTTATACTGCGTGTTCTTTGCAGTTGAATGTATATATATCTATATATATATATATATCTATCTATATATATATATATATATCTATATATATATATCTATATATATATATATCTATATATATATATATCTATATATATATATATATATAATATATATATATCTATATATATATATATATATATATATAATATATATCATGTGCAATTTTTACTGTAGCATCGCTACACATGGGAAATTAGTAGACTTATCTACAAGTCAATTTTTGTGGAGTTTCAAGCAAGTCACGAGTCACTGAGAATCGAATTGAATGAATAGCAGTTCTTCACCGGCGCTTCGACTGCCGAGGTCATATCGCGCCTATACTAGAATAAGGAGAGAACACGACGAAATGGGGGGAGAGAAACAGTGGAGAAGGCAGCGGAAAAAAGACCGTGAGAAAAGAGAGAAAGTAGTAGAAACAGCAAAGAGAGGAAGAAATTATACCCGAGTCACATTAAATGGAGAATAAGAGGCCAGTCTGGCGGAGAAAGGAGAAAAGTGTGTCCTTCGGTATAGGTGTGGAGTAGAAAGTGTAGGGCAGAAAGGGAGGAACTGGGAACGGGCAGTGGCAAAGGCAGAAGGGGAAAGATCCCCGTTATTATGGGAAAACTAGAGAACCCACCTGGATTTAACTCTGGAAACAGTTCGCCCTATGGTAGGAATCTAGTTCTACTGGCCAGCCACGAAGTACATGCAAAGTGAGTCGACCGGAAGGCAGGAGGTGAGGCTGTACTAAAAAATCTTTTCTCAAGCAGTGCACTGGACATCAGTACACTCCAAGGTGTAACCTAACCTAGTTGCTCAGGTCCACAAAAAAATAAATAAATATAATATATATATATATATATATATTATATATACACATTTTAACTGCAAACACGCAGTATAATTAACGTAAAGAACGACGCTTGTATAGGAGAATATTCCGCGCAAGATGAGGAGAGAGGAATAACGGCATTTGATCGAGTGAGGCCCATGGTGTAATGGTTATCATATCTGACCGGCAATCGGAAGATCCCGGGTTCGATTCCCGGGTGGTTACCTCATTTTTTCATGTTTCGTTCTCTCTCCTCATCTTGCGCGGAATATTCTCCTATACAAGCGTCGTTCTTTACGTTAATTATATATATATATATATTATATATATATATATACATATATATATATAATATATATATATATATACACAGGGTGTCCGAGAATTATCTGTACAATTTTTGGCTGTTATTAAAAGTCAACCATGAAGTGTAGAAATTCCAGTGTTGTCCCATTTTACAGAGAATGTCATTAAGTTTTTTCTGATACCACGTTTTGACAAGTTTTTTTAGAAATGTACGCGGGTGACAGACATTGATGATTTAAAAGCAAGAATCACAGCTGCTATTGAGAGAATTGATGTGGATATGCTGCAGCGTACATGGCAACATTTGGAGTATCGATTGGATGTTTTGCGAATCACTAATGGTGCACATATCGAATGTTTACTTTAATAAAAGAAACTTTTGAAAATACAGATTCTAAATAATCTTGTTTAAGAATTTTACGTGTGTTATCAAGAATTTTATTAAAAGATGAAATTGTACAGATAATGTTCGGACACACTGGAATTTCTAAAAAACTTGTCAAAACTTGGTATCAGAAAAAACTTAATGAGATTCTCTGTAAAATGAGACAACACTGGAATTTCTACACTTCATGGTTGACTTTTAATAACAGCCAAAAATTGTACAGATAATTGTAGGACACCCTGTATATATATATATTATATATATATATATATATATATATATATATATATATATATATATATATATAAAAAAGTGAACAATGAACAATTCCTACACCATCATTATATGAATTCATTGTCCATTTTTACATAAGAACCAAAATCGCTTAACGCGAGTTTGGATAATAATTTTACTTGTAGCTTCCTATTTTTGTTCATGTCACAACCCTACGATCTACCCTTTCTATGGTTTAGTCGTATCCATTATCCATTTTCCATTTGTTATAAAAGTTATTATAATTAATTATGAATTGTCTTGCATCTCATCCCCGCCCCCATACGTCCATATTTTAGCTTGACCATTATCGTATGTAATTTTTATTAAATAATCATCTTTACTCGTGTCAATCATGAAATGCAAAACTTTCGCAATTCGTTCGGGAACGCGAAAAAACGTTCTCGTATTATTTTTTTCATTTTACTTTCAAGTGCGTTCAACCCTCGCAAGATATTCATAAATGCTTAGTAAGTTATTATCAGAAATTCCGCTCATCACAGCAGAATTTGAACGCTTCTAAGATAAAAAAAGGTCTCCTTTCGCTCTGATTCGAATTTATAACATTATAGCATATTATTTCGTAAAATAAATTATCTCGTAAGTGCCATGTACTTTGTATTATATTTCTAACATCTTAATTGTCTATTAATATGAAACACTGTAAAAACAAGACAAAGTTATAGTAACTGTTTAAATTGTAATTAACTGTAATACTTTAAATTAACAATTTGCTAAAATTGTAATTAAATGTAATGATTTAATTTATCATGTAAGAATGTACTTTAATGGAATTGTAATTAAAACAATAATAAGTGAATATGAATTAATTAGTAATTGTAATCGTAATGAACCAAAATTAATATGTACTCAGTCATGTACTCAAAATTGTGCTTATGTGCTAATACGAATGATATCGCCTCCATAAATGTAGAATCAGCGATACTATGTTCTTTTTTATTTTTTATTTTTTTATTGTTTTTAGTTGAAATCTTTCAAAAAAACATCTGATCATGTGTTTAAAAAGGGGGGAAATTCAACCTTCAACTGTTCTCCCCCAAACATTTAAGTTATATTATACGTATATTTGTAAAAATACACCACTTCATTATTAGAAGAAGATTATTAAGAAGAGGATTCTTCCAGTCTGGCGACCCTTTACCAGGATAAGAAGAAGATGATATGGGGTCTAACACCCCTAATTTTAACCAGAAGATGTTTAACAAGAAGATTTTTAAGAAGAGGCCACTCTTTGGCCAAGATAGAAATTACCCTGCATCAGGATAAAAAAGATTTTAAGAAGATTATTTTTAAGAAGAGGCCACTCTTTGGCCAAGATAGAAATTACCCTGCACCAGGATAACAAGATTATTTTAAGAAGATGATGATTTTAAGAAGAGGCCACTCTTTGGCCAAGATAGAAATTACCCTGCATCAGGATAAAACCAGTCGACCGGCGTGTCACGACTTCTAGTTCGTAACATCCACCCTTGACCGGTGTGTCACGACTCCAAGTTCTTCACGCCTAGTTTTCACCCAGGAACAAGTAGCCAGCAAGACGTCTTCAGGACACGTCTCTAAGGATTTCGCCGTAGGAATCTTGTTAAGTAAGAGTTGTTTTTTTTAAGAAAATTTATAAACACTTGAAAAAAAAAATCAGTACTATTAACAGTTAATATTTAGTATGGAGCCAGAATTTAACACAAAACACAGTGAACATTTCAGACAGCAGTGATACATTTTTTTTTTAGTGAAATAGAAATTGTAACACAGAGTTAATTGTAACAGAGTTAATTGTAACAGAGTTAATTTCAGAGAGAATTTCAGTTATTTTCACTGTTATATTCAGTATAGAATAATTTTATTTTATGTACCTTCCCGTACATTAGAGTGAAATGTTGTTTACCTTTTTTTTATTTTTTGTTTGCAAATTTTTTTTCAATTACTGAATTGGATTGACTTGCAAATTAAGAGAGAGAGTTTACAGAGTTTAGAGAGAGTTTAGAGATTTATAGAAATACTTGAAGCAGTTTCAAGTTAGACAGTTAAGTTTCAAGAATACTTGATAAGAGTTCAAGTTACAGTTCAGACTACTTGATAAGAGTTCAAGTCAGAGAGATTTATAAAGATACTCGAAGTAGTTTCGAGTCAGTTTTATTTGCAAATAAGTTGCAAATCAGTTTTAATAGGTTGCATCCAAGAGGGACAACCGCCCCCGAGATTTCAGTTTTATTTGAAGTCAGAGTTTTACTTGAAATCAGAGATTTATTTCAAGTCAGAGAGATTTATTCCAAGTCAGAGAGATTTATTCCAAGTCATTTTTATTTCGAGCCCCAAGTTAGTTTTCAATGCAGTCAATTGAATTCAACTTTTTCCTTGTAATTTAAGAAAATGTAATTTAAGAATTTAATTCAACCTTTTTTTTGTTGTTCAAAAGAATTTAATTCAACCTTTTTTTTGTTTGTGAGAAGAAATTGACCTATCTGTCTTTTCTTTTCATGCCATTGTTACGTATATAGATATATAGTTATGTAATTCATTAATTGCCACAAAACCGTTTTTACAATTGTTTGTAACGATTTTGGTAATTATTGTAATGTATATGAGGAACATGCCGTCCCTCCGTTTTGTTTCAACTTTTTTTTAGTTTTTGTTCTAAGTAGTGTGACAAGCAATCTTACGAAAAACTTATTGTCAATTTCAGACTTATATCCCCCGCTTAGTCACTCAATTCCCCCAAATGTAGTACTCCAAACTTTGTTTTTTATTTTTATTTTAACACCCTAACCCCAGTTGAACCCAGTGTCGACCAAAACCGTTTTTACAAAAGTTTTTAACGAGTTTTATAATTATTTTGATTATATGATGACAGAAATAGCGTAACAATTAATCGATCATGTACCTAATTTATCCTGCTCTGTACGATCGGGAAATTTACCCGTATGACCGCACATACCCTAAATTTCAGTCATTTAATTTTAATAAAACTTCTACACAATAAAACATATCTATTTATCATATGCAAACAAGTTTTCAGACCAAAATATCAAATAATTCAAATTCTATCAACATTCAACGAAAGAGTATAATTTTTCTACTTAACAGGCGAAAATTATTAAACCTTTTTAATATATATTTTTTTTTATTATATAAAAATAATTTTTAATATAAAATTCAATTGAAATTATTAAAAGAAAAGATTGTTCGAAATGCTTCCCTTTCATTTCAATAACTTTTTTATTCTTGATCGAAATTTATCTATGATTCGATTTACTTTTATTTTTTAAGAGTATTATAAAATTATGTTAGCTCGTTGAAATGCATAATTGATTCATATTTTTAATTTGTATTTTTATTTTTCTTTTGTTCAATTAATCGTGAGTAACTGTCCTTAAATTGTTATTGTACCATTTGTAAGGTATCAAACGAAAATTATAGTCAAATTGACATACTACTACAGTATATGGTTATGAATTTTAGTAGTCGAATTTAAATCTGTCTCGAAATTATCAGATACACACTTTGTACCCAACAAACATAAATACACATTTGACCACAGGTCTATACATCATCCACTACGTAATTCGATTTGTACCTACAACAGTCAATAAAAATGCATGCACACTATATATACTATATATACAAACCTCATGCTAAAATCATTGAATATCACAATAAAACTATTTCATTACGTAAGTGCAACTTATGCTATTTAGTCTTAATCATTTTTGCTTACTATATATAAATTTTTGCTCATGCACTTATACAGTTAATTTAACAATCCCCTCAGCTAAATCTGTCTCGAAATTATCAGCTACACACTTTATACCTAGTACACAAAATACACACTAGACCACAGGTCTATACATCATCCATTACGTAATTCTATTTTTACCTACACTAGTCAATAAAAATTAGTTTATAGATTGTACGATTTATGTTTTTCCCTTTTATCTACTCTATTCATTATGTACATAATTTTTCCCACAGAAAAATAAAATTTTGCTAAAAATTTTACAATATCATTCTTTGTCTAGCTTAATTGTTTATCTAAATTAAAGTATTAATCTTTGATTTTTTTAATATTTTGTAAGCAAGTGTCATTTTAAAAATTTGGATACTCTGCATTGTACTCGACCACGCGAAATCGTTCTGTATAAAATTTGTATTGTAACTAATGGTACCCTGTTAGGATGTTATTTTCTCATTTGTATTGTATTAATGGTACCCTATTAAATTATTGTATAAATATCATTTTTAAAAGGGGAGAGTAATGTAAAAAGTGAACAATGAACAATTCCTACACCATCATTATATGAATTCATTGTCCATTTTTACATAAGAACCAAAATCGCTTAACGCGAGTTTGGATAATAATTTTACTTGTAGCTTCCTATTTTTGTTCATGTCACAACCCTACGATCTACCCTTTCTATGGTTTAGTCGTATCCATTATCCATTTGTTATAAAAGTTATTATAATTAATTATGAATTGTCTTGCATCTCATCCCCGCCCCCATACGTCCATATTTTAGCTTAACCATTATCGTATGTAATTTTTATTAAATAATTATCTTTACTCGTGTCAATCATGAAATGCAAAACTTTCGCAGTTCGTTCGGGAACGCGAAAAAACGTTCTCGTATTATTTTTTCATTTTTACTTTCAAGTGCGTTCAACCCTCGCAAGATATTCATAAATGCTTAGTAAGTTATTATCAGAAATTCCGCTCATCACAGCAGAATTTGAACGCTTCTAAGATAAAAAAAGGTCTCCTTTCGCTCTGATTCGAATTTATAACATTATAGCATATTATTTCGTAAAATAAATTATCTCGTAAGTGCCATGTACTTTGTATTATATTTCTAACATCTTAATTGTCTATTAATATGAAACACTGTAAAAACAAGACAAAGTTATAGTAACTGTTTAAATTGTAATTAACTAATACTTTAAATTAACAATTTGCTAAAATTGTAATTAAATGTAATGATTTAATTTATCATGTAAGAATGTACTTTAATGGAATTGTAATTAAAACAATAATAAGTGAATATGAATTAATTAGTAATTGTAATCGTAATTGTAATGAACCAAAATTAATACGTACTCAGTCATGTATTCAAAATTGTGCTTATGTGCTAATACGAAATGATATCGCCTCCATAAATGTAGAATCAGCGATACTACTGTTCTTTTTTATTTTTATATTTTTTTTATGTTTTTAGTTGAAATCTTTCAAAAAAACATCTGATCATGTGTTTAAAAAGGGGGGAAATTTAACCTTCAACTGTTCTCCCCCAAACATTTAAGTTATATTATACGTATATTTGTAAAAATACACCACTTCATTATTAGACTTCATTTATTGCACTTCTGCATTAGACTTCTGATTAGCACTTCATCGTTGTACTTCAGATTAGCACCTCATTAGGAGGGGGCAGAGGCCCCTTGCCTCCTTAATATATTTTTAGATTCCGGCCTGAGCCATGGTCGAAAGAGGTCGAACCTCTACCCTTGTAAATTCAAAGTACCAACTGTAATTTTTAAGTAAACCAAAGTAAGAGAAAGTTTTTATTTTCCCCCTCGAGTTGGGCTATCTTCTATTATTGGAAGAAAAGAATTAACAGAGTGTCGACCCCATAAAGCGAGAGAAAAGAATTAGAAAGAATTATAGAAAAGTATAAAGAAGAAACATCCGTTGCTTGCCTCCGAACGAACCAGAACCCCCCCCCCCCCCGTCGAATCCGAACCGACTCAGGGACATAAAGGGAGGGGTTAATATATATATAATATATATATATATATATATATATATATATATATATATATATGTGTGTGTGTGTGTGTATGCATGTATAGAAAAGTTTTATATATATATATATAAAATAGATAGGTATTATAGTAAGATAGTATCCCTGTTAAGAGAAGTAGGAAGCCCCCCTGATTAAATCTTACAACTATCATACGAAGATTATTCCTGGATGGAATGATTTTATTGCCCCTTGAAGAGGGAATCGAAAGACGCCTACAATTTGTGGTGCTTTCATGCTAGACCCAGATTAAGACCAGTATACAGGAATATGTGTAGAAGTAGGGGTCAGTATAAGGCGGCCATGAGGCGATATAACCAGGAATAAGAGTCTATTCGAGCATCAAAAGCCTGTGAAGCTCCCATAAATAACGATACTAACAAATTTTGGAAATTTGTTAAGAATCAAACAGGTGTCAAAAGTGTCCTCCCTCCGACAATCGATGGGGTGTCGGGGGAGGATGAAAATGCAAAGCTGTGGAAAAACACTACTCAAACATTCTTAACAGTGTGAGTAGGGATAATTTTAAAATAGATTGCAGCGAAATGCCTGTGGGAGGGACAAGGGAAAATACTTTGCTCAGTTCCTGAAGTAAAGACGTTAATTAAAGAGTTAAAGACTGGTTCTGCGTCAGGGGTAGATGACCTATCGAATGGGCACTTAAAATATGCCAATGACGTAGTATGTCTGCATATATCATTGCTCCTATCAGCCATGCTTGCTCATAGCTATATCCCTGTAGAGTTCATGAGGGTATATATCTTTCCCCTGGTCAAAAATAAGAATGGAGACATTCTGTCCAGCAATAACTACAGGCCTATTGCTGTCGCTTCCTGCTTCTCGAAACTACTAGAAAAACTCTTGTTACTCCGATTAAATGATTACCTATGGACATCTAATCAGTTTGGTTTTAAAAGGTCCCACTCAACTGACCTGTGGATCTATGTACTTAAAGAAATAATATCTAAATACACTAACAATAATTCAACTATTTATAGCTGTTTCCTAGATAAAAGTAAGGCAAATGATAGAGTGAACCACAATATTTTATTTAAAAAACTAGAAGACAGGAAGGTTCCCATGTACATATTAAATTTATTGAAATTTTGGTATTCCCACCAATCTTTCACCGTTAGGTGGGGCAATGTACTCTCCGAATGTTTTGGCTCCTCTTGCCGGGTGAGACAAGGCTCCTTGCTCTCTCCTATGCTGTTTAATTGTTTAATTAATTGCTTCACTTAATGAGGCAACCAGTGGCGGTTCCTCATATGGGCAATATGGGCAGCCGCACAGGGCGGCATTTGTGGAGGGGCGGCATGAGCGCCTGCAAAAAAAATAAAAATAAAAATAAGAATAAATAAATAAAGAAATAAATAAAAATAAAAAATAAAATAAAATAAATAATAAAAGATCAATAAATATATTTTATTAATAAAAAACCATCTATTGCATTTTCCATAAACCTTCCCATAAAAGACCTAAACAATGCAAAATGCTTCCAGATTAATATTATTGGGAATAAAGGCCCATACTTTAACATATGTAATGTTATTTTTCTGGGTTTGGTTAAATAGTGAAATGTATATTATTTATTACAGAACGAATCTTCACACTAAGCCACTAAGGTCTGTCAAATAACCGCAAATGGATAAGAAGAGGTCAAAGCTATCAGGTGCTCAGTTTAGAAAAAAGAGGAAAGAAGAAGAGGAGAAACGAGCAAAAGATAAAGGTATAGAGCTATGTCATCTACTCTTCACTGCTATATTGCACTGCTATTTTGTGATATAGCTTTCTGAGTCATTTGAAGTGTACTATTATGTATATAATTAGCCATTAACCAAGGAGGTTGTATTATTCATTTGTTTCCTATTCTAAAAGTTTAATAAATTGTGCTTAATAACATGTTAAATTAATTGTACTAGCCTATTCATGCATTGGTCTGTTATGTTCTATTTTACTATTTGCAGGGGCACTTTTGAAATATTTTGGAACACCCTCTGCCACTAGCCAGGATGAGAAGCCGTCTACTTCTGCCATTATTGAGGCTGAGGAGCCATCTACCTCCTCAGCCTCACATATGTCTCCACAAATGCAGTCTGATCCTGAGGATGAAGACCCATTTGCTTCTACTTCTCCCCGGCAGGACTCTTCAGGTGAGTTTGTGTGCACATATGTCTGTGAGTGTGTGCGTGTGTGTGTATGTGTATGTGTGTGCATCCCTGCAAAGCATTTTGCAAACAGTTATAAATTATAATGTTATTATCACTGGGTCTGGGTTACTGGGTATGTGTGGTGTTTCACCACCATAATTCCATAACACCACCACCATAACAAAGTGCTGTGAATAATGTGTTATCTAACTTAGGTGTGTATACTAATGAGTAATGCTCTTGTTCTTTCTATTAGAAATGCCTGGAGCAGAATCGCCTCCTGAGGATGAGTCTCTGTCCACCGACCCTGCTAACTGGCCTTCAGTTCTGACTGAGAGAATTCGGACACAACTGGTTTCCAGGGGACCAAGTCAAGTACCATCTGACTTTGTATTCCCTAGAAACGACAGTGACGGAAGAAGTTTCCACCATCAATACTTCAGGAAGTCATTGGTTAGTGGGGAAAATATAACCAGAAGTTGGTTGGTCTATTCCTTAAAAAACAACAGCCTTTTCTGTTTCTGTTGTACATTATTTTCCAAGAGGAAAATAAATTTAACAAGTTTGGGACTCTCGGACTGGAAGCATGCAAGCTCATTGCTCACATCACATGACAACAGTTCAGAACACCTAAATTCTATGAAAATCTGGAAAGAACTGGCAGTGAGGATGAGAAAGGGGGAGACCATTGACAAGCAGGAGATGGCACTTCTGGAGGCTGAGAAGTTGAGATGGAGAGCGGTGCTGACACGTCTCACTGCTATTGTGCATTCTCTGGCAGTTAGGAATTTGGCACTAAGGGAACATACAGAAAAATTGTTCTCACCATCAAATGGCAATTTTCTGAAAGAAGTTGAACTGATGGCACAATTTGATCCTATAATGCAAGAGCACATTAACCGTGTCCAAAAAGGGACCTCCAGTCACACCAGCTACCTCGGCCACCACATACAAAACGAACTCATTGATTTGTCGAGCAGCAAGACCATTTCAGCAATGGTGAGCGACATCAAACAATCAAAGTTTTTTTCAATAATTCTAGATTGCACTCCAGATATCAGCCACACTGAACAGTTGTCAGTTGTGATTCGGGTTGTGTCACTGGAGGGGAAGCCCCATATAAAGGAACATTTCATGGGGTTTTTGGAGGCAGAGGAGTCCACTGGTCAACATTTGGCATCTCTGATTCTGAAGAGACTGGAGGAGCTAAAAGTTCCTTTCATGGACTGTAGAGGACAATCATACGACAACGGGGCCAACATGAGGGGAAAAAACAAGGGTGTTCAATCCAGGCTCCTAGAAATTAATCCCAGAGCTCTGTTTGTTCCATGTGGGGCTCATTCTCTGAATTTGCTTGTGGCCGATGCTGCTAAGGGATCTATTGATGCCACAAGTTACTTTGGCATCTTGCAGAAGCTTTACAACTTGTTTTCAGCCTCCACACAACGATGGGCCATTTTGAAAAAACATGTGAACATCACATTGAAGATGTGGTCTGATACAAGGTGGGAAAGCAAGATCAAGAGTGTGGAGCCCCTGAGATATCAGGCAGCTGCAGTGAGAGATGCACTGATCGAGGTGAGGGACCACACCAAAGACTCTGTAATAAAGGTCGAGGCTCAATCTCTGTCAGAGGAGGTTGGGTCATACCGCTTCGCCATTTGTTCAGTGGTGTGGCATGACCTGTTGTGCCAAATTCAGCATGTGAGCAAGCAGATGCAGTCTCCTAGCATGCACGTTGATGTTGCAGTAAATCTCCTAAAAAAAACAGAGAGGTGTCTCCGCAATTACAGGGCAACAGGTTTTGTGGCTGCACAAATGGCAGCCACAGATATCTGTGAACAAATGAATGTGGAGGCTGTGTTAAAACAAAAACGGCTGAGGTCCACAAAGCGGCACTTCTCCTATGAAGCATCTGATGAGCCCTTGATTGATGCTTTGAAGAAGCTGGAGGTGACATTTTTCAATGCAGTGGTTGATGCTGCAACATCAGCCATTCAGGAAAGATTTTCCACGTTGGAAATTGTGGGAGAGAAGTTTGGAGTGCTGACACATTTCCAAAATCTCACATTTGAGGAGCTGACAGAACAATGTGTGAACCTTAGTACTACACTACACTTTAAGGGACAATCTGACTTGGATGGCAGAGAGCTTGCACAGGAGCTGAAGAACTTGCCTGACTTGCCATCAAAGACCATATCCTTGCTTGAACTGCTGACATTTATCCATGAAAGGGAGCTCTCTGAAATATATCCAAATTTGTGGACTGCTCTCAGAATTGGTCTTACTCTTCCAGTCACTGTTGCTGAAGCAGAGAGGAGCTTTTCAAAGCTGAAGCTCATCAAATCCTACCTGAGGTCAACTATGTCACAGGAACGCCTTACCGGTCTGGCCATCAGCAGTATAAATCATACAATTGCTGAGCAGATTTCATATGATGATTTAATTCATGACTTTGCATCAAGGAAGGTAAGAAGAGTCAGGCTTTAGATGGCAGTTGTGCTGTGGTGCAATTTATTTTGTTTCTTGTTCAAAGTGTAGCATAATAATTACCCTCTCTTAAGTGTCTTATTCTATTTATGTGATAGAGCATTTGTACAATTTAGAAATTTGATTCTCTAGTTTATTTATGGCAGTTGTGCAATTTAATTTGTATTTTTCCTGTTCATAGTATCATAATTACATTCTCTTAAGTGAGTTATTCTATTTACGTGATGAAGGATTTGTAAAATTCAGAAATTTGAGTCTTTGTTTTGGTTCTGAAGTTCCAACAATTAGTCCAATAAAAAGTTATTTTGTGAAAGAGTTATGTCTGTCCTTTATTTTGGGGGGATTCGAATGTGTGTGTGTTGGCGAACAGGGGGGGGGGGCGCTGAAGGTGAGGTTCGCCCAGGGCGTCATGTAAGCTAGGACCGCCACTGGAGGCAACAGTGGGATGTTGCATAGATAACACAAGGATAATAACTTAGTTTATGCCGATGAGATGGTGTTAATAAGTCCCTCTGTTAAAGGTCTGGATCGGCTACTAAAAGTCTGCGAAGTGTATTTGCAGAAACATCATATTCTTTTTAATGTTACAAAAACTAAGGTTATGCAATTTCATCCTAAAAGCTGTAATCAGCCAGGTGATATTAGGTTTAAAATGAGAGTGACGTAATTGAGGAAGTACAAGAGTTTAAGTATTTCGGTCAAACTATCACCAGCTCTTTGAGTGATGACTCAGATATAAGAAAACAATCTCGAAGCCTTTGTGCTAAAGCGAATATGACTAGAAGGAACTTCCGGTTCTGTACAAGTGAAACTAAGGACACCCTCTTTTGTACTTTCTACAGTAATATATACGGACAGCAACTCTGGGTGAATTATAAAAAAGGTTCTGGCAAAACCTAAATTTGCTGTACAACGGGTCTTTTAGACTCCTACATAAATTACCCTCGAGATGCTCAGCTTCGCAAATGTTTGCTACCCGCAATGTCCCGAGCTTCCCGGAGGTAACAAGACGTGCTCAATACAGTCTAATGCAAAGAATTAAAAAATCAACCAACCCGATTATCCAAGCTATCCATGAGTCCTGCCGTTTGTCGTCTAAGCTATGGAATTCTTGGTACGAAAACGTCTGTCTGTAGCTCCACTTAATTTCGACATTACTGTATTATTTCTAATCAATTGTATATATTTCTATCCTTAGTATGTGAACTGTCATTGTATTATTAATATTTGTCATATGGACTTATAGTCTGCCATTAAACCTTTTCATTATCATTTTCATATGAGCTGTATGTGAACCCCAAGGGGTATCCTAACCTAAGGCAACTCAGACTCAGAAAAGTACGGGGCTCCAATAAACCTTAGCCCCCCCGCCCATGGCCTAAACCATTAGAGGTACAGTAAAAATAAACATACCTTACAAAAGAGAATTTAATCCTGCATTTAATGAGAAACAATTAAAACTTGGTGTTCCCGCCATTGGCTTCAAGGACAGCCTAATCGCTTTGGGTACCTGCCAAAAGTGACGTGAATAGATCTTGATCGTTACGCAAATTTGCTAAAACAGTTTCATGTGTTGCGTCATTGTATCCTTCGAAAATCGATTTGCTGCAGGTTCTTGAAACAAGAGACATTCAACCTTGTCCTTTATAACTGATCCATTGTGTTCACAGACGTTCAGGTCAGGAGAATTTCCTGCCCATTCTTCATTTCCAAAGAAATCGATCTCCTGGTTCCGCAACAACTGTTGATGGCTAATACCTTAAAGCAGGGGCCTTATCGTGCAGAAGTGTGACCTGATCGACATCCATAACATTGTTTGGGTTCTTAGAAAAAGAATGACATGTTGGGATAGAATAATATCACGAAAATACTGCCATCATCCCAACTCTGACCATTTGGCTTCAGCACCCACATGAGCTTCTTTGCAGTGAACAAAACAAAACACACTAACACAGTCTGGACTTTTTAATAATTCGCGATAATGTTCATTGTCATCGATTTCATCTGGTGTTGTGGCCCACATCGATCATTTGGTAGTTAGGCCGACGTGTTACGTAAACAAAAAAATCATCGGAGACAGCTAAATGCATGAAATCATCCACATCCCAATCTTCAAGATAATGGGCAACCACATTCTGTCATCGATGTTAAGTTGAGTTTTTCTTGGCTTTGGAAGTTCATGCCAAGGCTTTAAATCTCGCCTATGACGGTACAGTCGAATGATCTCACCACTAACGATCTTTCCTCTCAACACTTCGATCTCTCTAGAAAGTTTAGCACAGCTGTTTTCCGCTTACGCGTACCGCTTTCAATGATGTTTTGTTTCCTGAGAGAGTGGCAAATTTGGGCGCCCAGATTTGGTTGTACCCATTTCACATTCATCCAAAGTTTTATTCCAATTTCTTTTGACGAAGTCCTCACTTCTTCGCAACTTTTTGGCAACCATGAACGTGTTATAAAGGTGGCTCCAGCATCACGAGCTTCCCGAAGTGTTATTGCTCGTATGCGATCTATCACACGTTGCCTCTCCGAATCACCAATTAATTGAGAAGCCATCATATTATCACTTTATCAGCTAGAGTAATTTTAATACCTGCAATAAATAAGAATTTTATATATTTTTAATCACTAAAAACTATTTCGATATAAGTAAACATGTAAGCTGCAGATGGGGGAGCTAAGGTTTTTTGGAACCCCTTATATGAATTGTATGTATGTGGGTGTGTATGAATGTACGTCTTCCAGTACCACAGTATAAATAAAAACTTTTAGGAGTTCCTCCCATCAACAACACGTAGTCGAGATGAGGGCTACACCAATAGTCTAAGTATATACTCAGGGCCGTTTCCTGGCATAAGCAGGCTAAGCGGCCGCTTAGGGCCCCGCTGCTACTAGGGGGCCCTAGACAAGCTCCCAGGTCATAGCTCATTGGGCAAGAATAGGAACAAGCTGAAATTATTATTAATATTATTGTTATTTATTATTGTTATTATTATCATTATTATTATTATCATTATTGTCGTATTAATTAAAGTTTTTGTATGAGACAAATGTGATAAAACGGAGACAACGAAACGTTTTGGTCGTTATGTGTAAATAACTATTGTGAGATCTTATTTCTATATTATTTATCTTTATTCTTACTATATGCTTATACTTCCTAAATGCTTAATTTTTCTAGTATTGTAAAACATTATTTCACTAATTTACTAATTATAAGAGATTTTGTAACACTTTAAAACCTAGGATTATTTCGTTATTTTTCAAGTTTATTAATTCTTTTCTCATCTTTTTCAGATAATGTAAATTTTGTTGGTTAAAACCTAAATGGTCTGATTATTTGAATGTATTTGATTAACGTTACAATTATAACAATTATTATTATTATTATTATCATCATCATGATTATTTCATGATTATTATTATTTAGCAGATTAGTTGTGGTTAACTAGTGTGACTTCGTGCATCTTGGAAAATGAAACGACATTATCCATCAGGAGCTGAAAACGGAAAAGAAGAAAATAGAGGAGAAGCTTTCCAGTAGCACAGGTGAGATGTGCCACTTGTATATTCTTATGATTACAGTTCAGGCAACTAGGTTAGGTAGACCATCAAGCTAGGCAAATGCTCCGGAATCGTGTAGAGTAAGCTAGTCTCTGTAATATTTATATTTCAAAATGTGAAATTTAATGGATCACATCACCTCAAATTCTGTTCACACAGATCAATTATCAAACAAGATACGAAAGAGTATTTTAGCAAAAATTAACAGAATATGTAATGTTATGTTCTTCTCAGGAGCACTACTGAAATATTTGGAAAAGCCATCCTCAGCAAAGCCTGATGAGCATTATGAGCCAACAGCAGGACCATCCTCTATGCAATCTCAAACACCAGTAGAAGTAGAGCCTGATGAGCCAACCAGTGGCCCATCTTCTGTTCGGCTTCAAACACCACACACAGGCATTTCTACTGAGCAACAAGAACCAAGATCTGCTCCACCGCTTGATCCGTATGACTGGCCAGTTGTCTGTCAGATGCCTTGAAGACAGATCTGGTGTCTCGAGGACCATTTCAAATCAGTCCAGATTTCACATTCCCTAAAAGAGAGGACGGTAGAAGCGTTCATCACCATTACATGTACAGAACATTAATTAACGGGGAAAAAATAAAGCAAAGCTGGTTGATGTACTCTAGAAGGAATGATGCTCTTTATTGCTTCTGCTGCAAGTTGTTCTCAAGGAAGTCGTACAAACTAATTACGAATGAACTTTCAGACTGGATAAACGTTGGTTCGCTTCTGAAAGGCCATGAAAATAGTTCAGAACATGCAGATAACATGGCAACATGGAAGGATCTGGAACTGCGGCTAAAAACTGGGAGGACCATTGACCAAACTGAAATGTCATTAATGGAGGTAGAGCGAAGACGCTGGCGAGATGTTCTCACACGTCTTGTATAATCCAAACACTGGCAGAGAGAAACCTTGCTTTCAGGGGGTCTTCCTCTACATTGTACAATCGAGACAATGGCAACTTCTTGAAGGAGGTTGAGCTGCTTGCTAAATTTTATCCAGTGATGAAACAACACATCAGCAGAGTTGAAAGTGGCCAATATAGTCATTCAAGTTTCCTAGGAAACATCATTCAAAAAATGAGCTCATTGGGTCCATTAGTGGGAAGATCTTGGATGTCATTGTTGCAGAAATAAAACAAGCTTAATATTACTCACTCATTTTAGACTGCACTCCAGACATAAGCCACCAAGAACAGATGTCGAGTATTATCAGAACTGTTAAAATGAGTGAAGTACCAGAAATAAAAGAATACTTCTTGGGCTTTCTTGAGGCTTCAGAAAGTACAGGCCTGGGTTTATCAGTTCTGATTCTGAAGAGACTAGATGAACTGAATATTCACTTTGATGACTGCAGAGGACAGTCATATGACAACGGAGCGAACATGAAGGGCAAGAACAAAGGTGTTCAGGCAAGGTTATTAGAGAAGAACTGTCGTGCACTCTATGTTCCATGTGGGGCTCACACTCTGAATCTTGTAGTGGCTGATGCAGCTAAAGCTTCCACAGATGCCATCAGCTTCTTTGGCAACGTACAAAAATTGTACAACCTTTTTGCAGCAGCTACACAGAAATGGACAATCCTAAAGAAGCACGTGAACATAACACTCAAGTCTTGGAGTGAAACCAGGTGGGAGAGCCGGCTTAAGAGCATTGAGGCTGTGCGATACCAGAGCCAAACATCAGAGGGCCCTGTTGGAAGTCAGAAACAATGCCACAGATGCCATAACCAGGACTGAAGCATAATCACTTGCAGAGGAGGTAGGGTCTTATCGCTTTCAGATTTGCACAGTAGTATGGTATGACGTTCTTCATGCAGTTAACCATGTGAGCAAACTTCTGCAGTCTCCTACAATGCAGTTTGATGTGGCAGTCAACCTCCTCACAAAAACAAAAGACTCACTCACCAGCTACAGAAACACAGGTTTTGTTGCAGCACAAGTCGTAGCTAGGGACATATGTGAGGAAATGAATGTAGAGGCTGTGCTGAAGGAGAAGAGGCTCAGACCACAAAAAAGCACTTTGCTTACGAAGCTCCTGACAAACCATTTACAGAAGCCTTAAAGAGGCTGGAAGTCAAATTTTTCAATGTGGTGGTGGTGGATTGTGCCATCGGGTCAATAAATGAGATTCAAAACATTAGATGATGTGAGGGACATATTTGGGGTTCTCCTAAACTTCACCACAATGAACAAGGAAGACTTGACCTGCAAGTGTGAAAAGCTCTCTAAGATACTGAGCTCTGGAGCTGACTCTGACATTGATGGAAGAGAACTGGCCCTCGAAATTAAGAACTTGCCGACTTTACCCTCACACAACATGACTGCATTGGAGCTTCTCTCCTTCATTCATCAGAAGCAACTGGAGGAACTATACCCGAATCTCTGAGTTGCACTAAGAATTGCCTGCACTCTACCTGTGACAGTAGCGTCAGCCGAGAGGAGCTTCTCTAAGATGAAGCTAATCAAGAACTACCTCAGATCATCAATGGGACAGGATCGCCTCAGTGGCCTTGGCATCATAAGCATCAACCAGGACGTTGGCAGGGAGATTTCATATGATGATGTTATTGATGATTTCGCCCAGAAAAAATCTATGAGGCAAAAATTTTGAAGATACAAACTGTTCTGTATAACTGTTAGCTATTACACGATTGTATCGTAGAGTTAATAATTGTTTGGTAGTTGATAATTGTATTATTTTTTATACATAGTTCTGTCATTTATTCTAAATAATGTATAAGCTAATTTTCAGGAATTTCATGAAGAATATTTTTTCTGTTTGTCTTCTGAAAGTACATATTTGTTGTTTTGGACATAAATGTTTCATTGAAATTGTTTCATAATTGTTTTTTATTAACACAGCCATTTTTTGTATGTGTGTGCTGAGGTGATGTAGTAAGGCGTGAGTTGGTGGATGGAGGGGTGGGGCCTCAAATGGGTATACTGCTTTGGGCCCCCTAATGGCTAGAAACGGCCCTGTATAGACTTTAAGATCTCTCAGCAGTAACACAGTATTACATCCCCGACTTACCTACGCCGTTCAGTTACCAACCAGATCTTACTTACCAACACCTGATAAACCATTATAGTCTCAAAATACAACACGACACAGACAATAGTCAAAGCTATTAATCTTCTCATTAACGTATTAAAATAAGTTTAGGAGGCATAATACACGAGTAACGTCTAAAAAACGGCACAGACAATAGTCAAAGCTATTGAGCGTCTCGTGGCATAAAACCACCACAAGGCCACGTGATACCGGCTAGGCGCTCTTGTGAAAAATGCTCTGTATGAATTGGTCCACAATTAACCCACCCCTTATTTCTCCAGTCTAACTATAGAGTAGATCAAGTCTAGCCTAGAGGGGTCAGCCTAGAGATTCCGGAAATGGTCCAGAGCGGGCAGATAAATTGAGGTCCACAGTAGGATTCCTCACCAAGCTAGGTTAGGGCAATCTACCTTTACCTTTGTTAAGCTGAGTTGATGCTGGGTCTTAGGCCACAATGTAGGCCTAAGTTGTCTGACCCAGCTTAATTTAATGAATCTACCTAAACTGGGTTAAAAACACAATTAGTCACTTACTGCTAGTTATTAGAGAGTCCCTTTTCCCGTCTTGTGTGTTTATTAAGAGCGTACTTGCTGGTGGGGATCTTATTTTCTTGTCTGTTCTTCCCCTCGTTCGTCTTATCGCCCCGTTCCTCGTTTTCGTTCTCCTTTGTTCTCCTTTTAGCGGGCTTTTTCCACCAGCGTCGTCTTGGTTTTTTCCTCGGTTCGTTGATCGGTAATGTATATCTATTACCGAGCACGCTCTTGTCACACAGTATATAAATACTAGTGTGGAGAATAACTCTGGTGAGCAACCAATTGGTTTCATCCACCCAGTTATTGACATAAAAGGAATTTAATAATTGTTAGATTAACTACCTACCTACTCAGTGAACCATTTTCGTTACCTCCCAACTGTTTGTTTTTTCTGTTTAAGGTGCTTTCAACCCTGCTGGATTATTGACACCATTTTTTTTTTTTTTTTTTTTGTAGAGAAAGATGGTGAAAGAAGTAGTAGAAAATATATATTAGAGAAAGGTGGTTTCTACCTCCCAACTACCCACTCATCAGTTTTCCATACTCTTTTAAACGAAAACTCAAATATGATAAACCAAATTTAAAGCAAAAACAAATTTTTTCTCTTAATATACAAATATATCTTTAAATCTTATTATAAACAATATTCATTTAATTTTATAATAAAACTAGATTTAATTTCAGGGTAACATCCATTTTCCGCCTTTTACCCTCATTAAAAAAGAATTATTTAAAGCATGTTTTTGTCTTAATATAGCCAAATTTATCTTTAATTAAATTATATTAGAAAAATATTAATTTAATTGTTAATTCAGATTTTAGCTTTAGTGGTAAGGTATTCATTTTTCACCTTTCACCATACATTCTAGCATATCTCCAATTATTATTATTATTATTATTATTATTATTATTCTTATTCTTATTATTAGTATTTGGTATATGAAGGAGAGGTAACTGGAATATACTTCCATTTTATGTTTGAATTTTGTACATATAATTGTGTGACTTCATTGCTTAACAAGCCATTAATGACCTGTTCACCAGCCTTGAAATATGTAGCGTTGTCAGTCCAAACTGTCTTAGGTACTGAATGTCGTGCACAGAATCTCTTAAAGACAGCAACAAAGGATTCAGCTGTAAGATCCTCCACATCATCCAGATAAGCAGCTCGTGAGAGAGCACATATAAATAGTGCAATGTACATTTTAGATTTTTATCTCTGGGGCCACATGAAAGCGCTGGTATACGCAGAGAAAATTAGGAGTGTTGAACATTTGCGGCAGCGCATTATTGGGGCATGTAACACCGTTACTCCTGACATCATTCACCGTGTGCTTGCTGACTGGGTATCACGTCTGAATTTGTGTATTGAAAACAATGGTGGACATATTGAGCACGTTCTGTAAATAAAAGCTTTTGTTTTGCCTTTTTATTATTTTTCCTATGATGCCGGACTTATGGGACACCATATATATATATATATATATATATATATATATATATATATATATATATATATATATATATAATATATCAGCAAACAACCACAGGGAAAAGGAAACACAAAGTCCGAAAGCGCTCGGACTTTGTGTTTCCTTTTCCCTGTGGTTGTTTGCTGATTAATAAGGTCACGTGTTATTTTGTGATTTTAGTGCATATATATACACACCTCGGTGGTGTAGTGGTTAGCGTCGCTGACTACGAATCCATCGGCCCCGGGTTCGAGACCCGACGGCAGCCGGCGCGCAGCAAAACCCAACTGTTCATCCTTCCACACAATAAAGAAAGTGGTTGGTAGATAAATGGGTACCCTAGGTGGCCTAGTGGTTAAGACACTGGGCTGCTGTGGGGCGTGGTTCGGATTCGACGTTAAACTGTAGGTCTAAGGTGGAGTGAAAAGTTTGACCTTCGTCAGAATGAACAATTCGGGCGGAAGCTAACCAAAGGTTAACCGAAGGTTATATATACATATATATATATACTGTATATATATATATATATATATATATATTGTGTGTGTGTGTGTGTGTATATATACACACACGGAAGAATCACTTGTATATGAAAGTGAAAAAGTTATTGGTCCCCGATACCCCATATGCAAAATAATAATAATAATAATAATAATAATAATAATTGGGGATATGCTAGACTGCATGGTGAAAGGTGAAAAATGAATAAGTTACCGCTAAAGCTAAAATCTGAATTAACAATTAAATTAATATTTTTTCGATACTTTCATGTTATATCAGAACCGGAGACTTTTTGCCAGATTCGTACGCCACTTGCCAGCTTGCCAAATTTCATTGCCAAATTTTTTTTTAAATGTTAAGTAACTAACCTAACCTAACTAACCTAACCAGGGGTTGGGTTAGGTTAGTTTCTTAACATTTAAAAAAAAATTTGGCAATCTGGCAAGTGGCGTCCGAATCTGGCAAAAAGTCTGGGGTCCGGGATAACAGGAAAGTATATTTTTTCTAATATAATTTAAAGATAAATTTGGCTATATCAAGGCAAAAACATACTTTAAATAAGTCTTCTTTAATGCGAGTGAAAGGCGAAAAATGGATAAGTTACCCTGAAATAGAATCTAGTTTTATTATAAAATTAAATGAATATTGTTTATAATAAGATTTAAAGATATATTTGTATATTAAGAGAAAAAAATTGTTTTTGCTTTAAATTTGGTTTACCATATTTGAGTTTTTGTTTAAAAGAGCGCCTAGCCAAAACTACCACGAGAAGCTCAATATTATTGCCTACGTCGTTTTTTTGAGACGTTACTCGTGTATTATGGCGTCATAAACGTATTTTAATATTAATGAGAAGATTAATAGCTTTAGCTATTATATGGGTCGTATTTTAAGACCATATTGGTCTATCAGGTGTTTGTAAGTAAGATCTGGTTGGTAAGTCGGATATGTAATACTGTGTTACTGCTGAGAGATCTTAAAGTCTATACTTAGACGATTGGTTGAGCCCCATCTCGGCCTCGTGCTGCTGCTGATGGGAGGACTCCTAATGTCATGAAGTCTATACTTACACGATTGGTGTAGCCTCCATCTCGGGCTCGTGCTGCTGATGGGTGGGCTCCTAATGTCTATACTGGAGGTCTTAAAGTTACAGTATACGAAAATAATTTCTGTAATAAATAATAATGCAATATTAAATGTAATAAATTTAATAATAAATGTAATAATTATGTAAAAAAAATAATAGAATCAGTATGTTTAGAACAGGAAGATAGTTTTAAATTTGTGCGAATGTACTTATAAGCGGGTCCCTTTAATGAAAATGCCCTTCCGTGTCGGGAGAACGGGATCTAACCTAGGTGCGAATTTCTTAACGGTCGGTCCCTGGACTGTTTTTCCCTCTTGTTTTGGTTCATTCGTTTTTCTGTATCCACCCGAGGAGGATGCCAGTGGGCATCGAAACTGTTGTGGAAATAAACTCTGTCTATTAGTGGGTTTTTATTTTCACATTTTGACTTTCACGTAGAAAAAAGAAGTTTTTTGCATCTACAGTATACTTAGACGATTGGTGTAGCCCCTCATCTCGACTACGTGTTGTTGGTGGGAGGAGCACCTAAAAGTTTTTATTACTGTTTCTGGCAGACATACGTGCATACACACCCACATACATACATTTCATATACTTTTGTGGGCCTGAGCTGCCTTAGGTTAGGATACCCTTTGGGGTTCACATATAGCTCATATATGATATATAAACGAAACTTTTCTATACACACACACACACACACACACACATATATATTTTTTTTGTGGGCCTGAGGAGCTAGGTTAGGTTACACCTTGGAGTTCACATACATATATATATATATATATATATATATATATATATATTATTATTATTATTTTGGGGGGGGGAAGGGGGCTAAAAACACTCACATGTTGCATGAAAGGTTGCAAGATGGAATGTTGCATTGCATTTGCACTCTACATTTTTGCAGTCATACTACTGAGATCAAGCGAGCAAGGACCATTCACAAAAATGTCAAGCAGGAAGAGCAAGACCACCACAGTACATTTAAGTAATGGAACGCAAACAATATATGCTGGAATGTAAAGGAGTGGGTGCAAGAAAAAAAGGTTCAGGCAGAAAAGGAAGAGAAAGGACTTCAGGATAAACAAGAATGAACAGGAATAAAAAGCACAGTACGGGCAAGACCAATGCTGCTGAAAATTAATTCAAGAATTTTCAGTTGACTTGAAAATATCACCAATTTTAGTAAACCTTATTCCAGTGTATGACTTTGTATCTAGTCTTATTCCCTGTGATGATCAAATGTGGACTGATCTCCCCATCATGTACCATGACTGATATTAATGATTTTATGGAAGGTAAACTAGAAGTATAGTTTTTTTCAGTTTTATTTATAGCTTGATCTAATAGAACAACTTGAAAACTCCCATTTCTAGACTTGGACAAAAAACCTTAACAGTAATGATTTACATTCATTCTGGAGGTTCTGGACAATAAGAAACTTTAATCTGAAATGATGATGGGGTTAATAAGGTTAGTTATGAAAATGAGCATATAAAGATGATTTATGTACAGACCACTAGAATTTTAAATAACTATCTTAAGTTTGGAGGGTCTTAACTTTCTAGATTTCAACTGTATTTATTCACTGGAATTATTCTCACTTTTTTATTTCCCAATTTATCTGGACAAGACAACATGTGTAGACACTTAATGAATTCACATGCAATAGCTTAATTAAAGGTATATAATCCAAAGCTGCAAGAAAAGGGTACACGCTGGCAATGCTTCAAGAAATTTGGACTCATGCACAACACTGGATTGTCTGCCTAGAGGGAGCACTTAAGTTCTGGAGCCTTAGTGCTAAACTTCAAAAACGTACCTTCTGGCTTCAGTAATGGACTATGATCTCACCCTTTTCTTGAGTTCAACAGGGACTATCAGGGCTAAATACCGGACTATGGTTTAACACTAGCCCAGAGCTGTTTCTAGTAAGATGCCCTATTAAACTGATTTGAGCACTTTTGCATTAATTACAGTATCTGCCTATCCATGACTAGATTGATTTAATTAACACTCTTAACTAGAGGCTGCGAAAGTTGAGTGGCTGAAAGAGAAAAAAACCCATGAATTTAAAACTAAAAAAGACTCGAGAAATGAGAATCAGCAAAACCCTACACCGTCATAAGATGACCATCGTAAGACGAGTGTGACCAATACGAAGCCGCACCAGGCCGGTCTCAAAGCGTCGATCACGTTGACAGGAGGAAGGCCACTGACTAATTGTGGACTTCAAGGCTCTCAGGAAGTTCCCGGACACATCCTCTCACTGGCGCTGCCACCGCCGAATGAGTGCATCCCAGAAAACCCTTGTGAAATCCGACGGGAGAGGTGTGGTTCGGGTGAAAGGTAGGGAGGACACCTCCCTCACCGCAGCGTCTGCACACTCGTTGCCTGGAACACCTAAAAATTTAGTTTCGGGGACTACAGGGAGCGGTGATCCATAAAGAGAAAGGGAAGGGACGGCGATGCAGCGGCGGCGACGGCAAAAATGCATCACCACCGTTTTCAAAGGGGAAAAACGAAACCCGTGATCTGAGGCCCATCTGGAGACCGAGTCCAGGTCCCGCTGGAGGAGGCTTTCAATAAAGGTGGAGCGGAACCAGAGCAATAAATGGCAAGGTCGTCGACATAGAGGATGGCCGTAATTCCCGAGGGCAGAGCCATCATTACATCGTCAATCGCCAAAGCGAAGCAGATGACGCTCAGGACGCTGCCCTTGGGAACCCCTTCCTCTTGCGAGTGTACAGAAGAGAAGGAAGTACTCAACTGAACACAAAAGGAGCGAGAAGACAAGAAGTTGAAGATGAAGGAAGGGGGACCTCGGAAACCCAAGAGATTACGACAAATCCACCACCGCCAGGTAGTGTCATATGCATTCTCTAAATAAAAAAAATATTGCATAGAGTTGACGCCGTTCTGCAAAGGACACACGGACCGCAGTCTCAGCTGAACCAAAATGTCAGCGGTGCTACGGCCCCTGCGAAAAACCAATCTGTGTGGAAGAGAGTAAATTGTGGCGTTCGAGGTGCCACACCAGACGTCGAGAATCATCTTCTCTAGAAGTTTCGAGAGGCAGTAGTGATGGCTATTGGATGGTAGTTAAGGGGAGATGTCGGGTCCTTACCGGTCTTAGGAAAGAGAGCACCAGCCTCCTTCCAACAGAAAGAAAGGTGCACTCCATTCAAATCCGTTATAATGGGTGAGTAGGAAAAAAGAACCGAAGGATGTAGTTGGCAGAACATATCAAAATGAATGCCATCGGGGCCGGGAGCAGACTTGCCACAAGAAGCCAACGCCGAGCGCAGTTCCAACATGGAAAAAGAGCCGGTTGTAAGGGAAGTTATTGGCAGTCTGAAAAAAAGATGAGGGAGCGAGCAAGCAAAGCCTTACGTCGGAGGAAATCGGGATCACGGTGATCGTGTCAGGAGATGGAGGCAATGGTCGAGGCCAAGACCTCAGCCACTGCAATAGGGGACGATACTGGGTTTCCGTCTACCATAAAAACAGGAGGAGAATGGGAAGAGGATTTACCCGAGATCTTCCGGATCTTGTTCCAGATTGGGAGGAAGGGTGCGGGAAGTGAGAGAGGAGACATAAGTTCGCCAGGAAAGGAGGCGGGCTTCACGGATCTGTACGACCGGCCTGAGCTGCGCACGTTTGATGGGTTGCGTGAAGACGACGAAAGGCTGACTTCTTAGCTCGAATGGTTAAGAGCATGTTGAGATGCACCATAGGACCGAAGGGACGGAAGTGCGGGAAATGTTGACTTGGGGATGGACAGGGCGGCACAAGTGATGTGATCGGTAAGGTAGGTGGAGCAGCATCTATCGTCGGAAAGTTACTCGAACTGCAAAGGTTTGGCTTTCAGATCGGAAAAGGGGCCAGTCAGCTTTGGCGACAGACCATCGGGTAGGAAGAGCAGAAGAGCCGGGAGTTTGGGACGTACGGAGGAGGAGGGGGAAGTGGTCACTGTCGTAAAGTTCTGGAGTTACGGACCAAGAGAAATCAAAGAAGGCGGAAGGAGAAGCATGCGAAAGATCTATGGAGATAAACGTACAGGTCTGGAGGTGAAAAGCTGTGGGTTGACGGGTGTTCAGAAGACAGACAGAGGCAGTTGAGAGAAGGGAGACCACAACGCCACCCCACTGATTGGTGACAGTGTCACCCCACAGACGATGGCACACGTTGAAGTCTCCCAGTAGGAGGAAGGGGGAGAGGAAGCTGTAAAAGGAGAGTAGAGAGATCGTTTACAGAAACTTCCTGGGACGTGGGGAGATATAATGAACAAATTGAATATAACACTGTATGACAAAATTACAAACTTTTACTGTCCTTTAAACGAAATGAAGTGATTTTTATAAATTTGGATGCGCTGAGTTCAAATCTAATGTCAGAATATCTATATCACCCACCGTTTTGAAAGGACGTGTAATAAAAGTCTTATATACAGATTAGAATATATTGAATACCTCAACATAATTATTACAAGATCAGAACAACAATTAAATCTTTTTGCTGATAGTTTTCATTTGTACATACTCTCGAGAGTTTCCCTAATGAGAAACCAGCAATATTCAGCCAACATACTGGAATGCCACCTTCCCTGGAACCGCGTTTGATATACGAGGGGCGGTCAGAAAATAAGTTTACACTGCGTATAATTTCGTAACTAAAGATCCTACATTGATTATGTTTGTATCAGGTGAATTCGTTAATCATTGTTGGCAACACTGCACGTCGATTCGGTTGCCATCTACCGTACATTGGTTATATGAGTCAGTTGAACATGGCGGCTCGACTGGAACAGTGCCCTGACCTACGAAGCAGTCCAGGACGTTTACGTTTAATGGCCGCTCGTAAGGTTCCAGTGTTGAGCAATATGCAGCTGCATTGATTGTTGTGCCTTTTTGCATGAAGTCTGCAAGAAAAACGCCTTTGTGGTCTCAAAACACGGTAACCATCACTTTACCAGCGGACACCACGATCTTGAACTTCTTTGGTCGCGGGGACCCAAGGTGTTTCCACAGGCCCACCGAGAGGGTGGGGATACTGTGGAAAAATCCCCTGGAACCGGACCTCTAGGGGGCCCGGAAAGAGGGGGGATAAAATCTAAAAATATTAATAAAGCAATTGATTAAATAACAGAGGAAATATAATTAATGAACATACATTTTATAGAGATTATCATAGTCAAACTGAAACAGATAAAATATTATCTGCGGTCCACCAATGCCCAAGACCGACTGATAGATCTGGGAACCATTGTAATTGAAAGCCAGTTAGCCCGTATTTTAAATTTCATCAGAATCATTTACCACTCTTTTAGAGAGAAGGCAAAGAAAGTACACTTCTAATTATGAAAGTTTTGCAGTAAACAATTGTCTTGCCTGCATGGACTGGTACTGCATTTGTAAATTGTATAGTGATAGAATTAATATAATTGATTCGAAAAATAAAATGGTCATTTCTTCCGAGTTGTTTATTCATACTCTATGTTTTGAATAGTGACTTGGACATATAATCAGTTTGCTTGTTTTGTACACAAGAAACATTCATAATAAAATACTGAGTAAACAGGGGGGCCCATATACCAATCCTTCCCCGGGGCCCGTAGCAGCTCTCGGCAGCCCTGTGTTTCCAGTCCATACTGGCACGTTTTGTTTCCGGAGTACGGTGATGAACCCATGTCTCGTCTCCTGTGACAATGCGCTCAAGAAATTATTGACCACTGACAGACTCGGAATATCGTTGCAGAAATGGCAGGGCACTGTTCCAGTCGAGCCGCCATGTTCAACTGACTCATATAACCAATGTACGATAGATGGCAGCCGAATCGACGTGCAGTGTTGCCAACAATGATTAACGAATTCACCTGATACAAACATAATCAATGTAGGTCCTTTAGTTACGAAATTATATGCCGTGTAAACTTATTTTCTGACCGCCCCTCGTAATTTGGATAATTTTTGTAAAACATTAACGTAGTTTTCTGGAAAAATGGTGGGTGTTAGAGAAAAAATAATAACATTCATAATCAGCGCATCAAAATGCATATAAATCAGCAGAATTTGTGCAAAGGACAGAAATTGTGTTGTGCAGTGTAATCGATCAAGGAAAACCTGGGCCGCAACAGCCTGGAGAGGGGTACGAAGGGGAAGGGGAGTAGACGGCACATCGAAACGGACAAAAATGGCTGTACCCCCACGAGAGGTTGCATCAGGGGGAGTGGGGGAGAGGTACGCTGAACACCTGCGGAGAGGGCGCAAGGGGCGAATCCCAAGTTGGGTCTCCTGAAGGCAGAGACACACTGAGGAAAAATCTCGGATAAGAAGAAGGAAGTCCTCCCAATTAGGGAGAAGGCCACGACAATTCCATTGAAGGATAATAGCTATCACGTGCAGAAAACAGGGAGGTGAGAGACGTTATCGGACGAGACTTAAAAGAGTGACCAGAAGTACGAGCAGACGAGACTGGGGGCAGGTTAAAGAAGGGGAGGTCGAAGGCGGATAAAAGGAAGTGGAGGGGGTTTGAGTTTTGGGGGGAGTCAGGGAATGCGAGAAGGAGGGTGCAAAGCGGGGCGGGGTGAGTCCAATTTCCGGGGTGGGGGTGGAGGAGAGAATGCCGGGGGCATCGGGAGGTCAAGAAGGGAGCGAGGTGTTGGAGAAGGGGGGAGAGGGGGGACATCAACTTGAACTCGATGTTCAGAAGCTGCATGACCTCCATCAGGAATGGAGGAGGGAAGGGGACGGTCGCGAAGGAAAGCGGGGGAACTCAGAGGAGCGGGCAAGACGAGAGGGATCACTGTAGACGGGAAGGGTATGGGGGGCGGGAGGGAGAGAACTTGTGGGAGAGGGAGCGAGAGGACGAGGAGACGGGGTACCTGAGCAAAGGAGCTTGGCAGAGGGACCTAAACGCCGGGGGCTGGCGATGAGTCGTTTAACAGAAGAGCGAGGAGGGGAAGAGAGACCAGAAGAGAGAGCAGTTTTCGATATAGTGCTGAAATGTCAGCAATGGTTTCAGGAGGGTGAGTAAGCGGGTTAATTGCTACTGAGGTGAAGCTGATGGGAACAGTGGAATTGGAAGTTCTGGGGGGACGGGCGGGTGGAAAAGTGAACACGGGTGGGTGGGGGTGAAGACGACGAGAAGGTCGATATAGAGGACGGGATAGGGGGACGGGTGGGTGAGGCCTGATCAGGCCTAGAGTGATAGGATGAGGAAGAGGATGGTACAGAAGTGGCCGAGGTCCGGGGTGAACGGGAGGTAGCCGGGCGGGAAGGGCGCAGTGTTTGAGCGAAGGTAAAGCCTGGACGCGCGAATCGGGACCTAACGCGGGCCCTCGCTTCCTTGAAGCTGACCTTGTCAGATTCCCGGACTGACAGGACCTCACGCTCGAATAAATAGGTCGGACAGGAAGAAGAGGCGGCGTGGTCATCTCCACAGTTGTTGCAGCGGAGAGGATTTGAACAAAAGGAATCATGCATCGGACACGCGCAGTTAATACAAATACCAGGGGATCTTCGGCATGTCTTACTGACGTGTCCGAACCTCTGGCAAGTAAAACACCGGCGTCGTCTGGGGATATAACTGCAGACCGGAAATTGAAGATAACTGGCTCTAATTTTCTCAGGTAACTGGGAACGAGCAAAAGTTAGGATCAATAAGGAAGATGGAATCCTTCCCCCCTGAACCATACGGGGAGGGCGGTAAACATGGGTCACCTTCTGAGAGGAGAAGCGGGTGAGAAGATCCGACTCCGAGTATTCCAAAGGGCGGGGGGCATGAATTACACCCGTACAAGTGTTAAAGGAAGAGTGGGGAGGCAGTCCAGGGGAGCAGAAGCAGGGTCAAGAGGGACCGACTCCAACAAGGGAAAGGCGAATCATGGGCACACTAGGTCCCGCCACCAATAGATCTCACGCAGGGGAGATATACCCATACCCAGTCCCCGTGCCTAAAAGGCGGCCACTCTCATCCAACGCGCGGTGAGACATGGCAGAGACAGGGCTTGGGTTTGGTTTAAAAGCAACAAGGGTGAAGGACAACCACCTCCCTCACCCAAGCTCCAAGGAAAGAGTGAAGTCAAGGTTCAAAACAAAACAAAAAAAAAGCCAGAAGGAGTGGGGAAAGAAGGAGAAAGAAAGAAAGAAACATAAGCAGGAGATAAACTGGATCCTCAGACGGGTCCAATGGTCCACGAAGGCAGAGAGAGACCTTACATCGGAGGAAGATGCATTTCCACATTAGCCACAGAGGGACGTGCCCTATTGCTCTGGACAAAGCAAAGTACTGCAAAAGTCCACCAAAAATCACAGAATAAGCCACAAACATTTGCACAAAAGTGGATGCTGCTTAGAGTACAGACTGGGGGCCGATCGTAGCGTCGGTTGAAACCTCTCGATTCTAGCGCTGTCTTACGGCAATTCTTGAAACTATGCAACTTTTTCTTTGATGTGTAATTTAAGGCATTAATCACAGGCCTGCGATGGTTTTGTTGTCCGAAATATTTTATCAGTTATATGGTAATGTTTGCACGCTAATTCCGAAAATAATATTAATGTTTCGCTATCACGTACAGATTTTTCACAAAATGTCATATTTCATATTACATATGTAAGTAATTTTCATTAAAATTGACTCAATTAAATTTTGATCAAAAACCACTGCCTATAAGTGCTTCCAGATCAGAAGTGACGTCATAGCGTCTTCTAGTACATTCGAGAAACGCACTGCTAGTATATAAGTGATTGACAAGCCACGAGATGAGTCAGTCTGTTTAGTGCGTGCGAGGTTATAGTTCTTTATTATTCAAAGGTGCGCGGTGACTATATTTCTCTTTTGAAATTTGTTTATTTGGCGCTATGGCAACCAGAGGGTGTGTAAATAGCCCAAACACTTTCTGTTATATTTGCGGAAAATTTACTGTGAAAAAACAAAGGCGAGATATTACAGACTTCGTCAAGAAAGCATACTTTGCGTACTTCGGAATGAAACTTGAGGATCAACACAAATCATGGGCTCCACATAAAGTTTACAGTGTTTGTGTTGAACAACTTAGACTGTGGAGGAGTAAAAGTAAAAAGGATTTTTTACCGTTTGGGATTCCAATGGTCTGGCATGAGCCTAGAAAACACAGCAATGACTGCTATTTTTGTTCATGTAACGTGCACGGCTATAATACTAAAAATAAAAAGGAAATTTCTTATCCAAACTTTCAGTCTGCTGTAAGACCTGTTGCTAATGGACCTGGTATACTTGTACTTTACTAAACCAAATACTTTTGATACAACTTCATCTGATTCGGTGTCTAATGACGATGGAAACGATGATATTGATTGTTTTCAAACCGAAACATCTGGTGAACCCCAATTGTTTATACAAAGTAAATTTAATGATTTGGTAAGAGATTTGTGTCTCCCGAAGGATTTTGGGATCCAGACTTCGTGCAAAGACCTTGCTTTCTCCCGGGACGTCATTTTACTGGTACAGAAATCGAGAAAAAAAATTCATCCAATATTTTTCTCAAGAAAATTCACTGGTATATTGCAACAATGTTTTGGAACTAATACTTAAGCTAGGCGCTGCAGTCTATGACCCAAATGAGTGGAGACTTTTCATTGATTCCTCCAAAAGAAGTCTAAAAGGCGTCCTCCTTCACAACGGTAACTTATATGCATCTGTTCCTGTGGCTCATTCGGTTCACTTGAAGGAAACGTATAAAAATCTTGAGCTT
The DNA here is from genome assembly GCA_023014485.1 of Bathynomus jamesi. Lineage (NCBI taxonomy): Eukaryota > Metazoa > Arthropoda > Malacostraca > Isopoda > Cirolanidae > Bathynomus > Bathynomus jamesi. The sequence continues at coordinate 259,164 of JAJOZX010005868.1, read as the reverse complement.
CTTCTAGCTAAGGTTAAATACAAAGAACACGGTTGGCTACTTTGTGGAGACTTAAAAGTGATTTGTATGTTGTTAGGTCAACAACCAGGTTATACGAAGTTTCCATGGTTTTTGTGTGAGTGGGATAGCCGAGCTAGAACTCAGCACTGGATAAAAAAGGAATGGCCACGCAGAGTCAACCTGACACCTAGTTCTAAAAACATTCAACGTGAAAGTTGGGTTGACACGAAGAAAGTCCTTTTACCTCCGCTTCACATAAAATTGGGCTTCATGAAGCAATTTGTCAAGGCCTTGGACGAAGTTGGAGATTGTTTTAAGTATCTGTGTGGTAAATTCCCAACTCTTTCGGAAGCAAAATTGAAAGAAGGAATTTTCGTTGGTCCCCAGATTAGAAAACTGACTTTGGATGAACACTTTGAAAGAACAATGAACAATCTTGAAAAAGAAGCGTGGCTTGCTTTTAAGGATGCTATCAGCAAATTTTGGGGGAACAACAAGGACCAAAATTACCAAAACATTGTGAACAACATGTTAAATAAGTTCAAAGAGTTGGGTTGTAATATGAGTTTAAAATTACATTTCTTACATTCACACTTGGATTACTTCCCTGAAAATCTCGGAGCACTCAGCGAAGAACAAGGAGAACGGTTTCACCAAGACATCAAAGAAATGGAGAAGAGATATCAGGGAAAGTGGGACATCAGCATGATGGCTGATTACTGCTGGATGTTGAAACGGGATACTCCATAATTATTACATAAAAGAAAAGGAACAGCGCGTACATTCGAGACTAAAAGGCATAGATCTCACAAGAAAACTTAGGACAAATAAAGATGAATATGTAATTGACGTTAATAGTCTTCTTCCTTTTTAAAGTTGTTTGCATTTGTAATTAATATAACAAAGCGAAATAGGTACCTAATGGAAATTGAAATAAATAATATTTATTTATGTTGTTGTTTTTTCCTTCCAGTTTGCAGAAAATCCTTACGTGATAGAAAAAAATGGACACTTTAATTGAAATCAGCGTAGTTGAATTATATAAAATCAGTTATTAGTAAGAAAACAACTCTTACAAAGTTCTCATTCGCAGGCCTGTGAATTATTGATCAATCAATATGACTTTTCCAGTTTTGGATAAATTTATAAGACTATTCTTTCATATGAACTCTAAATATATGTGATAGGCTAAATCAGTAAGAAGCAGGAACGGTTGAAAAAAGGATGATTTTCCCATAGCCATAATGCTTCATGAGCGCTTAGGGGTTCAACGAATACATCATCAGTGTTGCCAGGTTTGGAAAACCTTATACAGGGTGTACATAAAGTCAGGATCTATTTTTGTGAAATAATTATTTTTTCTATTTTTCTTTTCAGAAGCCCTTAGAATGAATACAGAAGAGCGTGTGGCAATAGTAATTTGGCGAATCGAGGGAAAGAAATACAATGACATCAGAGAGAAGTTTAGAAGGAGATTTCATAAGCCGGGGCCAATAGACAAGACAATACGAAAATTGGTGAACAAATTTAAACGAACGGGATCTGTAAATGATGAAGCAAGATCAGGACGACCGTGTATGTCAGATCTTACCGTGAATGCAGTACGCGGAATTATCACTGAGGAGCCACGTACGTCCGTTCGTGCTGCATCACACAGACTCGGCCTCCCGACGTCATCTGTGCACAAAATTCTGAAAGTTAATTTGCAGAAGAAAAGCTATCATTTGCAGGTTTTACATGATTTACAGAGGAAGATTTCCCTCGACGAAGTGCTGTGTGTGCTGATCTCGTAGAACAAATCTGGAGTGATAATTTAATGGACAACATTCTCTTTAGTGATGAAGCCACTTTCCCTACGTGTGGAAAAGTAAATCGCCATAACTGTCGAATTTGGGCAGATGAAAGACCGAATGATTTCGTCCAAAATTGGGAAAGAGACTCACCTAAAGTTAATGTCTGGATGGGTTTAACAAAATCTAAGGTTTATGGTCCTTTTTTCTTTGCTGAAGCTACAGTTACGGGGCTTATTTATCTGGACATGTTGCAGCACTTCCTTGAACCTCAGCTGATTGGGGATAGGATTGTTAGTACCGTCGTCTATCAACATGATGGTGCTCCTTGTCACTATGCCAAAATTGTTCAGGATTATCTAAATGGACGTTTTCCAAATCGCTGGATCGGACGCGGAAGCAACAGACCTTGGCCAGCGAGATCACCAGATTTAACCCCTTTAGATTTCTTTGCATAGGCTTTATCAAATCGCACGTCTATCAGACGAAGATTACGAGTCTTGAAAACTTACGTACATGTATACGAACTGCTGCAGATAACATAACCCCGCAAATGCTCCAGAATGTGTTTAGAAATGCTGCGGAACGATTTGAGCTGTGCAGGGATACTGATGGGCGTCACGTCGAATCCTACTCTTAATTATTTAATAAATCTTACCACTTTATCATTTTATGATTGAATTCCATATAATTTCCAAGTGCTTCACAAAAATAGATCCTGACTTTATGTACACCCTGTATATAGTAACCTTGAGATCGTCACAGATGAACTTGGCTGTAAAAAGTAGGGTGCGTTCGCACCCATCAAACCCACCCCCCTGGTGACGGGCCTGTACATGTCTAAAACGGCTGAAAAAAGCTTTTATATATATATATATATATATATATATATATATATATATATATATATATATAATGCAAGCTTTTTCAGCCGTAAATCTGAGGGGTATGATAACATTGTTCATCCTCCCAGGCCAAAAACTGGGGGGATATATATACACCCCCCATTCCCCCCTTAAATCTCCGCCCCTGGTGTAAATACTGTGCAAAAGGGCACTGCAGATATCGGGATGGGCAATGCATCTATGCACAGTTTTGCACATCCCATATTATGTAACTTACATCACACAAATGGATATTGCAAATTTGAAAACAAGTGCAAGTTCCACATCTTACTGTCTGCAACACCTATGCAAGATATGGGAGGTGGAAATACAGACAAAAATATCGTTACCACCACCCTCAAAAGAACGTGACAAGTGAGCAGAAAAAACCAGTATTAAAGAAGGCTACCAATTTTTTAGATGTAGCCAACACAATTCCACCGTTAAATACCATCCAACAAATACAGGAATCCGAGAGCCGTACAGAAGGCACACACAAAGACATTTCATGCGATATCGGGACAACAGGTATCGAAAAAGACAAAAAGAGGAAAATTCTTGAAGGATTACAAGGGAACGAAACAGGGACCACCATTGGAAAACGAATCGGAACTACATAAATGGAAAAATGATCGAAAAAATAAAAATAATCCTAGCCAACATTCGGGGCCTTAAATCAAACCATTCCCAAGACAAAGTCACACACCTAAAAGAACTCGTGCAAGAAACCGGAGTAGAGTTTGCATGCCTCACGGAAACCTATCGAAAGGACTGCCGGGCGAACTGTGAAAACTGAGAGTTCTGTGTTGACAAAAAAGAAATACAAATTGACAACTAATACTCCGAGCCGACAGAACAGTAAGGCGTAAAGGAAGATGTGCTATTTACAAACGCGAAATACATATGGCAGAAATGACTAAGTACTTCAAACAGCTACGTAGAATGTGTAGCAGCAAAAGTTGAGAAATTAGATATGGTACTAATTGTAATGTATCATACATACCCCTGAACACGCCAACTTCAAAATTCTCAGATTCCATTACAAACCTTTCAACCTTTCAAATGTTCCGTACGATGATGCCTCATTTCACAAAGGTCAAGCTTGTCGCCTCTCCTCTCGAATTAGCCTGGTGAAGTAGAGTTGGTTTCTTTTGCTCTCCTCACACAGCCAGGTACGCCCGGCTCATCTGGAATTGTTCTGATCCAGGCGTCTAATCTTCTTTTGAAAATATCCACCGCAACACCACTCGTGTTCTTTAGTTCCTTGGGCAGATGGTTAAACAGTCTTGGTCCTCTCACAACAAAACTATTTTCCTTCAGGGTTGAGAATGTTCCCTGTCTAGCCTTTAATTTGGAAACACGACACATTCTTCCTTTTCTACTTCCCACTGTTGTTTGGAGGGTTATAGTGTTCAGAGTAGATTAGGGGCTAGTTCCTCCATTATTTTCCAGGTGTAAATAATGGTGTACCTCTCACTTCTTTCCAGTGAAGGTCAGGAACTGGATAAAAGACCTACACTGTTCAACCCCAAATATTTTTCTGTGGTGATTTTAATTTTCCATTCAGGAAATATAAAAGGATAGGAGAAAATATATGTACAATATATACCAAGACACGGGAAGACCAGGAGCAGGCAAAAATGCTCCTAGCTCTAGTCGATGAATTTATGGTAACAAAAAATAAAAGAAAACAAAAGAAAACAACTGCCTAGATTTGGTATTCATAAACAACAGCAACTTAATCAATAACATAGAAATATTCCCAACTATAATATTTTATTGCAACGTTATTGAAATAACTAATATAAAAGCAACAGGAAAGGAAAGAACACCACTACAGAAAGAAGCAAATCTATAAACTGGGAAGGTGCTGCATTCAGCATGGAAGCAATAGATTGGAAAACCACCTTCAAAACCAAGACAAAGGAAGAGATGCTAATTACCTTAGAGGAGAAGACGCTGGAAATTGTGGAAAGACATGTCCTAACAAATGCAACAAAGAGGAAAGAGAAGCAGGTTCGAGAGACAAAAGAGGTCAATGTTCCGAAAGAGGAAAAGAGTGCAGTTTATCATTTAATATTTTTCTGATGTTGTCTTTGCAGTTTCTTAATTTTGCAGTCAGAGTATAGATTGCGTCATACTGGACCTAACTGAGAAGCATACCGAAAAAGAAGACGACGATGCTACAGAAGCGATAAAAGTTAACTCAAAGTACTCCTATAATTTTGCGAAAGGATAGTCTAAAAATCAGACGACTTTAAAAAATGAAGCCAATATTAAGACCTCAGTACGAATCATCTTTCAGCATCCCAAAAACTGACAAACTGATATGCGACAGAAATGCGTTCTTTGAAGAAAAACTACATGGGGAAAGTATAACGGACTTCGACTTTACAACATGATATTACACAAGCTATAGGGAAACTAAAAGCACACACTCGGCGGCAGGACCGGACAAATGGAATGCCACACTGATCAAAAACTGCAAGAATGCAATCACTGAGCCCCTATATTGAATATGGAGACGATTACCAGACACAGGAGAAATACCGGGCATCCTGAAGAGAGCGAACATAGTTCCAATATATAAAGGAGATCGATCCGAGGCCAACCCAGAAAAAATAAATGATAACCAACGTGGATTCCAGTCAGAAAGATCATGCCTATCACAACTAATGGAACACTATAACAGTATAACAGTATTGATGTACTTGAAAGTAATGAAAACTATGATGCAATGTACACAGACTTTGCCAAAGCGCTCGACAAGTGTGACCATGGAATCATAACACATAAACTGAAATGTATGGAAATATCAGGAAAAGTAGGAAAATTAATATATAATTTCCTTAGTGTGCGGTGGCAAGTCGTTACAGTTCAAGGAATATCTTCATCAGAATCAGAGGTCCTCAGCTCAGTACCACAAGGAACAGTACTAGTTCCATTACTCTTCATAATCATGCTAACTGACATAGATAAGGACGTTACCAGGGACAGCACAGTAACATCCTTTGTCGGTGACACAAAGATTAGAGAAAAATAAGAAACCCAGGGGATATAAGATTTCTACAAACAGACATGAACAGAATTTACAAGTGGTCGGAAGACAACAATATGAAATTTAACACTGAGAAATTTCAACTATTAAGGTACGAAAAAAAGGGAGGACCTAAAATCCATGGAATATTATACCCCAAATGGACAGGAAATTCAGAGAAATTCTAAAGCAAAAGATGTAGGAGTTGTAATGACTGATGACGCGAAATTTGAAACACAAAATAAGAGGGCAGTAAAGAGAGCAAAAAGAATAACTGAGCAGACACTAAGAACCTTTCAACGAAGGGACAGGAATAAAATGATTCCTCTATTGAAAACACTGATCATACCGAAGTTGGAATACTGCTAGGTCCTAACATCCCCATATAAAAAAAGAAAACATTAGTCAGCTAGAAGGGATTCAGAGAAGCTTCACAGCCAAGATCATTAGGTGCAAAGAACTAAATTACTGGGAAAGGTTTCGTGAATTAAACCCAGGGCCGCCGCTTCCATTAGGCGAGGTTAGTAAATGCTAAGGGCGCCAAAGATCTGGGGGGCGCCAGCGCCTCCCGCCCTGTGCACGTCTGATAGTATTATGTAAGAACAACATGAAAAAAATAATGAAGGAATGAGAAGCATAGACAAATGATGAAAGGTTGTACGACGTATGTACACCAGTTTAGCTTGACTGATATTTACATAATTAACTTATTCATCTTATTGGGACATTATAGAACTTTCACTATCACGACCTTTAACTCTTTAGGGACGGGAGTCGTAAATAAGCGATTTAAAAATGTTGCGCGCACAGACGGGAGTCGTCAATAAGCGACTCGGCTTATTTACGGCTTAATATGAGTTCCGGGAGTCGTCAATAAGCGAATAACTGTTTTATGTGACATATGCCCTTCTTGCTTGGAAAAAACAGATATGTCCTTTTTGCACGCATATTTTAGCACTTTTGAGCGTTCTGATTTGTTACTACATATGCCTCGCTTTACTCGCTGTTTTGATTGGTCATGACACTTTCTTGAACTGTGAAATGATTTTATAATTTTATAATAAATGTATGTATTAGCAAATTAAAACAGATCAGTGTAAGGCAAATAGTTTCTTCAATATGGTACCTTGATTACTTTGTGGGCAAACCCAATCGTGAAGTGGGAGGCGGGTGGGGGCGCCAGCTGCAGTCCTGCTAAGGGCGCCAAATAGGCTGGCGCCGGACCTGATTAAACTTATATTCACTGGAAAGAAGAAAGATTTACACGATTTACACTTGGAAAATAATGGAGGAACTAGTCCCTAATCATACTCTGAACCATATAACCCCCCAAACAACAGTGGAAAGTAGAAAAGGAAAAATGTGTCGTGTTCCCAAATTAAAAAGCTAAACAGGAAACATCTTCAACCTGAAGGAAAATAGTTTTGTTGTGAGAGGACCAAGACTGTTTAACTAAGGAACACGAGTGGTGTTGCGGTGGACATCTTCAAAAGAAGATTAGACATCTGGATCAGAACAATCTCAAATGAGGCGGGCGTACCTGGCTATGTGAGGTGGAGAGTACAAGAGACCAACTTTCTACTTCACCAGGGCAACTCGAGAGAAGGGGCGACAAGCTTGACCTTTGTGAAATGAGGAATCATTGCACGAAACATTTGAAAGGTTGAAAGGTGTGTGTGTGTATATATATATATATATACAGGGTGGGCGGAAAGTAGCTCCCTATTTTGGATTGGTAAAAAAATACGTATATTATCCATTTATTTCGGAAGAAATAATATGAAAAGGTAGGCATACATGGTAGGTTTTCTCTAAAATTCAATGTGGGCTCCAACTCTTTCCACCAGCTTCTGGAGCCGCCCAGGAATGGCGTCCACTGACTTTAGCAGGAACTCCGGCGGGATGGAGGACATGACTTCCCGAATTCGGTCCTCCAGTTCTTCCAATGTCCTCGGTTTGGTGCGGTAGACTTCTTCCTTTACCCACCCCCAAAGAAAGAAGTCGCACGGTGTCAAGTCGGGGCTCCTGGCTGGCCATTGATGTGGACCACGATGACCCATCCAACGCCCAGGGAAGTGGGCATCCAGCCACTCACGGACAACAAGAGCGAAGTGCGGAGGGGCCCATCTTGCATAAAATCAGATCGTCGATGTTCTCCCATGTGCTGACAACGGCCAGACCTCGTTTCGCAACATAGCAAGGTACCGCTCAGCATTCATGGTGTTGCGCAGAAGGAAACGGGCCCACAACCTGATCTGAGGTCATACCCCACCACACCGTTACACTGAAACGATTCTGCCGTTTTTCAGCGGTAACCGTGGGACTTTCTTTCTTTGGGGTGGGTAAAAGGAAGAAGTCTACCGCACCAAAACCGAGGATATGGAAGAACTGGAGGACCGAATTCGGGAAGTCATGGTCCTCCATCCCGCCGGAGTTCCTGCTAAAGTCAGTGGACGCCATTCCTGGGCGGCTCCAGAAGCTGTGGAAAGAGTTGGAGCTCACATTGAATTTAGAGAAACCTACCTGTATGCCTACCTTTTCATATTATTTCTTCTGAAATAAATGGATAATACGTATTTTTTACCAATCCAAAATAGGGAGCCTACTTTCCGCCCACCCTGTATATATATATATATATATTATATATAAATATATATATAATATATATATACAGTGGCCTACGGATCACAATTTCTGGTGGCCTATCAAGTAGGCTTACTATAATTAATGAATCACATTGAAATGAATAATTAGGGGTCACCAGTCTGGGATACAGCCCAAACAAACAATATTTAATAAGGAGAGAGAAATTACCTTGTTTTGTGTGTATTTAGAAAAATAACTGAATTATTTATTTGTTCACAGTGATTAACAATTTTATAACGGTATTTGTACTATATTACAAATGACTGATTATTAGCAATAAGAAATGGTTACGCAGTATAATCGTTAAGTAAGTTCAACGATGACAAACACTAATTTAGGTAGGCTAATGAGATATACGGAAGTGAACACACAATAAGTAATTAAGCCAATAATAACCGAGATAATGAAAGTACGGTATGGTACACTATTGGTACAGTAAATGGATTAGGTCAGTAAAATGAAATGCAAAGAACACAAACAAATGGATATAAATACGATAAGATGGTTGAAACGGTAAAATAATTGAACAGGCCTACTGTAGTCGTAATAAGAAAGTTGGTTTGTCGGTTGTTTGTGTACACTTGGGCCTACTCGTGTAGGCAGAGTTTGTGGACTTTTCAGCCTTGAATCCTGAATAGTTTAGCGCGACGTAACAAAACACTGTAGGCGAGTGGGAGCCTACAAGAAGCTTACCGACCTGCGATTTCGACGTGGATAACTCTGAAGACTGACAAGGGCCTACGTGAAGGTTCACCATACTGCGTTTCGCCATAGATAACTCTGAAGACTGACAAGGGCCTACATGAAGGTTGACCGTACTGCGTTACGAAGTAGATAGTCTGAGGACGTATTGACCTACCGGCGGAAGAGATGTTGAGAGCCTGTTGATAGACTTGTTGAAAGGGCGCGATCGAATTGTGGTGAAGGATGAGCGAAGCCAGTGCCAGAAGGATGACGCCGGTAGAGTGATGTTTGTTCCGGCGGGATGAAATTGTAGGTCGCCTCAAGTGTTTCGCTTCGTGTGTTGTTGAGGTGTTGCTTGAGGGACTGAGGTTGGCTGAGGTCGAACGGCGCTACGTGAAAGGGGAGATTCACGAGGAGGAGTAACGAGCAGAGTGAGGGCGATTTTTAGTGAACTCTGGCTTATATAGGCTCGGAAGACGCTAACTTTTCGCGGGCCTTTTTGGGAAAAGACAAGCACCCTTTTGTTTCTATCTCCTTAAAAACCACGTGTGTTTTTCGATCTCTGATGAATCCCAGATGTTTACGAACGGCGAGGAAAGGAATTTCTAGTTGTTCTCTACATATATATCACAGTGGGGATAGGGGATTTAAAGAATTCTTCCCACGTGGTCCCAACGTGTCGTAAAAGGAGACTAAAAATAAGGGACGGATGCGGGGACTGGAAACCCCTCCCGCCAGTATGTAACTTTCCACGAACAGGAACTGTCAGAGAAGGGGCATAGCGGGGGCTTTCCCGCGACGGCTCAGGCTGAGCTGTCTGAATGTGCGTGGATGTGGTCAGGATGATAAGAAGGGAGAGATTGGTGCTCTGTTTCGTGTGAGAGGCCTGGAGGTCCTGGGCTTGCGTGAAACAAAGCTGAAGAGTAAGGGTGTGGAGTAGTTTGGGAATGTTCGGGGGGGGTAAAGTCCGGGGTTGGGGAGGGGTCACGGACAAGGGAGGGAGTTGCGCTTCTGATACGTGATGGGCTATGGGAATGTGTGAGAGAGTGTAAGGAAGTGAGTGGGTTAGAATGAAAGTGAGCCAAAAGAGATGGGTGATAGTTAGTGTGTATGGACCTGGGAATGAGAAGAGTGAAGAGATACGGAATGTGTTCTGGGACAAACTGTGTGAGTGTTTGGGTAGTTTTGATGCGAGGGACCAAGTCGTGCTGGGGAACTTGAATGCGAGAGTCGGGGATGTACCAACTGAAGGAATAGTTGGGGGTCATGGGGACAGTAAATTTCAGAGCTGGGCACTTGCGTTTTTTTGCGCGTTTTTTTGCGGTACTGCGGTACTACTACCGCACTACCAAACCGGTACCGCATAACGCAGTACCGCAAAGGATCGCTGAAAGTACAGCAGTACCGCTACCGCATTCAAATTTCCCGCGGTACTTTCCGCGGTACCGACCAACACGGTAGTACCGCAGTACCGCAAAAAAAACCGCAAGTGCCCAGCTCTGCATGATGGGGTGTCTGATGTGAATGGAAGTGAAGAAAGGTTAGTCGAGTTGTGTGCTGAAGGAGAATGAAATACATGGTTCCGTAAAAGAGATGTATATAAGTACACGTTGGTGAGTGGTGTCCGAGGTGATTGGGTACGAATGGATTATGTGTTGATGATGAGATCTGCTAGCGGGAAGAGTGGCAGGTGGAATGTCTGACCACGTTTTGGTGGTTCAGGGAGAACAAGGTGATGTTTTGGAGAGAAGTGAATAGTGTGAGGAAAGTGAGAGGGCAGATGAGTATAACTGTGAAAAGAGTTGATGGGGGAGTGATGACAGAGAGAGAAGATGTGAAGTCAAGGTGGAGTGAGTATTTTGAGGAGCTATTCAACGTGTCGGAAGATCGGGAAGCAGATATGGTATGTTTTGGCAGAAAGGGGGTTCGGAGTATGAGAGTTGTGGGGAATCGGTTAGTCTTTAGGGAGGGAAGTGGTGGAGGCGCCTCCCTCTGTAGGGAGGAAGCGGTGGAGGCCCTAGGCAGGATGAAAGGTGGAAACGCGGTAGGAGTGGATGGGATCGCTGTAGAGCTCCTGAAAAAAAGGTGGTGAATGTAGTGTTGATTGGTTAATGTGTCTGTTTAATGTGTGTATGGACATAGGCGAGTTGCTTCGTCCCCCTGTATAACTGTATAAGGGCAGGGGGGGTACAAAAATGTATGTACGAATTATAGAGGAATTAACCGGTTGAGTGTGCCAGGTAAGGTGTATGGGAGAGTGGTGATTGAAAGGGTGTTGGCTTGCACGGAGCAACAGATTGGGGAGGAGCAAGGGGTTTTCAGAAGAGGTAGAGGGTGTGTGGACCAGGTGTTTGGGTTGAAGATGTTGTGTGAGAAATACTTGGAGAAAGAAAGGGATTTGTATGTGGCGTTCATGGATCCTGAAAAAGCGTATGATAGGATTGAGAGAAAGGCGTTGTGGAAAGTGCTGCAGCTGTATGGAATGCATGGGTCGTTGTTAAATGCGATAAAAAGTTTTTACCGAGAGAGTAGAGCATGTGTGCGTGTGGGTAGAGAGGAATGAGTGGTTTCCGGTGAAAGTGGATCTACGGCAGGGTTGTGTGATGTCTCTATGGTTGTTTAATGTGTTTATAGACGGATGGTAAAAGAGGTGAATGCAAGGGTCATGGGGAGGGGGGCGGGGGTGAAGCATGTTGCTGGGGATGTTCTTGGGAAGTGAAGCAGTTGTGTATGGATGATACGGCTCTGGTAGCGGACTCGATAGAAAAGCTACAGAGACTGGTAACTGAGTTCGGGAGGGTGTGTGAAAGAAGGAAGCTAAGAGTAAATGTGAATAAGAGTAAGAGTATGTGGTGTTGTAAAAGGGAGATTCGTGAGCGACTGAGTGTAAGTTTGTATGGTGAGGAAATGGAAGAAGTGGCATGTTTCAAGTACTTAGGGTTGAATGTGACGAGGAATGGGACTATGGAGGCGGAGGTGAGTCACAGAGTGGAAGAAAGGGCAAAGGTACTGGGTGCCCTAAGAAGTGTTTGGAAGGAGAGATCAGTGTCTATGGGTGTGAAGATGGGTATGTATGAATGTATAGTAGTGCCAGTGTTGTATGGATGTGAGGCTTGGGTGGTACTAACTAATCAACATTACATTCAGCGCCTTTTTTCAGGAGCTCTACAGCGATCCCATCCACTCCTACCGCGTTTCCACCTTTCATCCTGCCTAGGGCCTCCACCGCCTCTTCCCAACGGACCAACCACTCACCACAACTATCACACTCTGAACCCCTTCTCTGCCCAAATATACCACATCTGCTGCCCTATCTTCCGACACGTTCAATAGCCCCTCAAAATACTCACTCCATCTTGACTTCATATCTTCTCTATCTGTCATCACCTCCCCATCGACTCTTTTCACATCATCTTGTTCTCCCTGAAATTTTCTGACACTCTCATGTTCTCTCTTTCAGCTGTCGCACTTTTCTCTTTACTTCTTGCTTCTTCCTCTTATATTCTTCCCAATCGCCCACACTTCTGCTCTGCAGGTAGCCAGGTACCGAGTATATATACACACTTCCCTCTTTTGCTTCGCCAACATTTAAGTCTCCACATTCCACCATTCACTACCCCGTCGTTTATGACCAACCCCAATTTTCCGTACACCACACACTTCGGTCGCACATTTCAGCACCGCTTCACTAAATATCTGCCACTCCTCTTCCACACCCCTTGTTTCACTCCCTCCCATCCTGCATCATTCCTCAATCAGTCTCTCCTGATACATCTTTTTACAATCCCTTTTCCTCAGTTCACTACCTTTCTCAATCATAGGCACACTAACCCCTCTTACTCCACGCCCACCACAAACCTTCACTTTCGCCTCCACCAAAAAGTGGTCAGACATTCCACCTGCCACTCCTTCCCTTAGCAGATCTCATCATCAACACATAATCCATTCGTGCCCAATCACCTCGAACACCACTCACCAACGTGTACTTATGTACCCCTTTTGCAGAACCATGTATTCCCAATCATCAATTCTTTTACCCTCAATTGGCACATCCCCGACTCTCACATTCAAGTTCCCCAGCACAACTCGGTCCCTCGCATCAAAACTACCCAAACACTCGCCCAGTTCGTCCCAGAACACCTTCCGTATCTCTTCACTCTTCTCACTCCCAGGTCCATGCGCACTATCACCCATCTCTCTTGGCCCACTTTCATTCTAACCCACTCACTTCCTTACACTCTCTCACACATTCCCATAGCCCATCATGTATCAGAAACGCAACTCCCTCCCTTGCCCTTGCCTTCTCCACAACCCTGGACTTTACCCCCCGAGCATTCTCAAACGGGCCAAACCACTCCACACCCTTACTCTTCAGCTTTGTTTCACTCAAGCCCAGGACCTCGAGGCCTCTCACACGAAACAGAGCGGCGTGCCGAGATGACAGAGCCGAGGGCTGCGGCGTAAGATACGCCCGGTCTCACTTCCCGACTCCGCACCCTGTCTCGTGCCTCTCGAAGGCTAAGGAAATCCGCTACTTGCAGGCCTCGGACCTCCTTCTCGAACCTGAATAACGCATTCGCGGGATGAAGATGGGTGAGCACCTTCACAATTGGAGCATTTGGGTGTGTTGGGGCACTTGTCTTGGTGAGCAATCTGTCCGCAACGAACACACAATTGGTGCAGCGGCCGACAAACTGAGCTAACATGTCCAAACTTGTTGCATTTAAAACAACGGGTCGGGTCTGGGATGTATGGGCGGACAGAGAATTCGCATGACGTGCGGTCTTCCATACCCCATACAATACGGTCGGGAAGGACTAAGTTATTAAAGGTAAGAAGTAGACCCGGGGTCGGGAAGGGGGTACCTCCCTGTCGGGATGTGAAGCAATGGATCTTGGTGACACCCTGGGGTGCGAGGTCCTCCAAGAGCTCGTTCACTGTAATTGACAACAGGCGTGTAGCATAAATAGTGCCCTGACTCTGGTTCAGGCGAGGGTGTGATGAAAAGGACACCGAGCATCCAAGGACCTCAGTGATGGAGAGTAGGGCTTTCGTCTCTGTGGCTGAGCGTGATTTTATGAGGAGGGAATCATCCCTCTGCGGTCGCACATCATAACGGCTGGAGTTGCTGCGGCCTCGGATCGCCTGAAACGTCCGTTCAGAGTTGGTCGGGAGGGATCCAGAGGTAGGCCGGATCTCTAGGAATTTGTGGATACTTGAGAGGGATATGGAGGCAGTAGAGTCGAAGTGAACTGGGATATCCAACTGTCGATAGGATGGTCGTGTATGCCGACTTCCCCCTCCGCCGCGGGGCTCTCTTCGTGGGGAGGCGGGGCGACGGCGGGTGAGGGGGGCATACGGGGAGAGCAAGAAGCCGGGTTTTGGAGGTAAATCTTGGGTGGAACTTGACTTGCTCGAAGGCAGCTGAGGCGGGCTGGGGCGAGAGCCCTGCTCCAGAGGGTGTACATCCAAGGGGATATTCAGGGTACAGCCTGGAGTCGGCAACGGTAGAGGAGGATGCAAGTGATCAGTTACCAAAGGGGGGGGGGGGTCAACCTCATCCGGATGCGGTCTTCCAGTGGTAGGGGACTCGAGGGCCTGGTTGCCCACCACCCGAGTGTTGAGAGAAGTAGTCCGAGTATTAGAAGCAGAAGTCGTTAACCGAGTAGATGAAGAAGCCATAGCAAAAAAGGAGAATTTTCATCCCCCGCGCGCATCCAGCCACCATCGACTCCAACAAGGGAAAGGTGAATCGTGGGCTCACTCGGTCCCACCGCCAATAGATGTCACGCAGGGGAGATACACCCATTCCCGGTCCCCGTGCCTACGAGGCGGCCACTCTCGTCCAACGCGCGGTGAAAGATGGCAGGGACAGGGCTTGGGTTTGGTTTAAGAGCGACAAGGGTGGAGGACAACCACCTCCTTCACCCAAGATCCAAGGAAAAAAAAATCAAGTCAAAGTCCAAAACAAAGCCAAATGCGGGAAGTGAGGAAACAACAAAACGAGAAAGAGTATGGTCCACGAGGGCAGAGAAGGCCCTCGCATCGGAGGAAGATGCATTCCCCCATTGGCCACAGAGGGACGCGCCCTATAGCTCCGGACAAAGTGAAGGGACATATATATATATACACACACACACATACATATACACACACACACACATTATATATATATATATATATATATATATATATATATATATATATATATATATATATATTATATATACATACACACACACACACATATATATATATTAATTATATATATATATATATATATACACACACACAGACACACACATATATATATATATATTATATATATATCACACACACACATATATATATATATAATATATATATATATACACACATTTTAACTGCAAACAACACACAGTATAATTAATGTAAAGAACGACGTTTGTGTAGAAGAACGTTCCGCACAAGATGAGGAGGAGAACGAACAAATGAAAAATGAGGTAACCACCCGGGAATCGAACCTGGGATCTTCCGATTGCCGGTCAGATATGCTATCCACTACACCATGGGCCTCGATTAATCAGAAGTCGTAATTCTCCTACATACGAGCAGAAACCAATGCCCTGAGGGGTTCGATTCCGGGTGGTTACCTCATTTTTCATTTGGTCGTTCTCCCTCCTCATCTTGTGCGGAACGTTCTTCTACACAAGAGTCGTTCTTTACATTAATTATACTGTGTGTTGTTTGCAGTTAAAATGTATATATAGGTACGGCATGCGAAGGTGCCCCCTCAGGGCATTGGTTTCTGCTCGTATGTAGGAGAATTACGACTTCTGATTAATCGAGGCCCATGGTGTAGTGGATAGCATATCTGACCGGCAATCGGAAGATCCCGGGTTCGATTCCCGGGTGGTTACCTCATTTTTCATTTGTTCGTTCTCCCTCCTCATCTTGTGCGGAACGTTCTTCTACACAAGCGTCGTTCTTTACATTAATATATACAGGGTGTCCCATAAGTCCGGCATCATAGGAGAAATTCACATTTTTCTATTTATACAAACCATTCTGTTCAGTGACGAAGCTGTTTTTTATGGAAATGGTGAGGTAAATCGACAGAACACCCGCTACTGGTCTCAAAACAACCCATGATGGTATGGTGTGGCATTTGGAAGGATCGCATCATAGGCCCCCTCTTTTTCGATGAACATGTCACTGGAGGCACCTACCTACGTATGCTCAAGGAAGAAGCATTTCCCAGTGTCTTGAACGAAGAAGGAAATTTCCCAACATGGTTCCAGCAAGACGGCGCTCCTGCACATTACAGCACCCAGGTAAGGGAATACCTGTACCAACAATTCCCTGGTCATTGGATAGGACGTCGAGGGCCTGTGGAATGGCCAGCTAGAAGTCCGGATCTCACGCCACTAGATTTTTATCTCTGGGGCCACTTGAAAGCGCTGGTATACGCAGAGAAAATTAGGAGTGTTGAACATTTGCGGCAGCGCATTATTGGGGCATGTAACACCATTACTCCTGACATCATTCACCGTGTGCTTGCTGACTGGGTATCACGTCAGAATTTGTTTATTGAAAACAATGGTGGACATATTGAGCACGTTCTGTAAATGAAAGCTTTTGTTTTGCCTTTTTTTATTATTTTTTCTATGATGCCGGACTTATGGGACACCCTGTATATATATATATATATATATATATATATATATATATATATATATATATATATATTTTAGTGGTGGACCGGATATCCGCATCCGCATAATTTTTAACATCCGCATCCGCACTTCTGACTGCGGATGTTATGCGGATATTAACCTCTAATAAATTATGCAATTTACAATTAAATTAGCTTATAAAGTAGCTTATAAGGCCCAGTCATGCACATTTCATGTAAAGTATTATTAATTATTAATGAACAAATATATAAACCGATTCACAGAAACTTCATCGCCGCAATTTCATCGCCGGAAATTCTATCGCCGGGAAATTACATCGTAAAGAATTTTAATCGCTAGGAATTTTGATCGCAAGGAAAATACATCGCCACATAACCTACCTAACCTAACCTAACCTATCTTATCTTCTTAAAACAGGCACCTGCATGCTAAAACTAACCATTTTAATCTGGTAACCTTTCTCCCATCTTAGCTTCTTAAAACAGTCACCTGCATTTACATAAAAAAGGCCAAAATGAGACAATCATAATCTTATAATTACACTGGCCAACAAAATGAACTTTTTTTCTCATCACAAACATGATCACACTTTTCTTATGCATTTTTCGCGCTGATTCCGAATCTGGTTTTATGTTTTTTCTAGCACGTATAGTTATATAGATACACTGGTTTTGATATTTTTAAGTTTTTGATATTGCTATAAAAAATTTATGGATGTATAGATCACACTTAGGAATGCTAAACAACAAATACATCATATACCTTTTCAATGTACTTATAATAAAGAATATATACATTATTTTATTAAAAGCGCTGAGTGTGTGATTTCCTTTTGTAAATTTGGCCTGGATTGTCACGATACAGCATCCAACAATGGTCCGCCATCATGCTTTCATTCCAATATCCTTGGTAGCGCTTCTCCATCATCTGAATATCTTGATGGAAGCACTCTCCTTGCTCGTCACTCACTGCACCAAGGTTTTCAGGAAAGAAATCTAAGTGGGAATGCAGGAATTGAATTTTTAACGACATTCGACACTCCATTTCTTTGAAGGCATCAAGGAGGTTCTTGACTCCATCCTTATACGCAGGTGACTTGTTGCTTCCATGAAAGTTTCACATATCCATTTGAACGCCAGCCAAGCCTTCAATTCCAGCGGACTTAGGACTTTTTCAAATTCAGTGTCATTCAAAACCTCCCTTATTTGTGGCCCAACAAAAATTCCTTCCTTCAATTTTGCTGCAGTAACCTTCGGAAATTTCCTTGAAAGGTATTGGAACCCTTCAGAATTGACTTACCCATTGCCTTAACAAAATTCTTCATTAAACCAAGTTTAATGTGAAGAGGTGGCAGATAGATCTTTTGGGGATCCACTAAAGGGACAGGCTGGACATTGCTTATCCCTGGGACATATGTATACCTAAGTGGCCAGTCACTTTTGGTGTAATGTTCTATAGTGGCGCGACTGTCCCACAGGCAAAGGAAACAACAAAATTTTGTGAATCCTGACTGCATACCCATAAGCATTCCTATAACTTTTAGATCTCCACTAACATTCCATTGATGACTGTCGTATTTGATTGCCTTAAGTAGTATATCCATATTGTCATATGTCCCTTTTAGATGGACGGAATGGGCAATGGGGATGGATGGCATTATATTACCATTATGCAAAAGAACTGCTTTCAGGCTTCTCTGCGACGAATCAATAAAGAGGCGCCACTCAGATGCCACATACGTCTGAGATATGGCTGTAAATAGTCCATTGATGTCATGGCAATAACAGAGAGGACCGTCTACTGAAAAGAATGCTGTTAATTCAAAATTCCGCTTTCGGTAGTAACTAATACGAACATTGTTCTCAAGTAAATTGTTCTCCTTTAGTCTTGAGGCGAGAAGCTCTGATTTCTCTTTAGACAGCGATAAGTCTCTAACAAGATCATTCAACTGTCCTTGGGTTAACTTTTAGGCTCTAAATGTCTACCTTCAAAAGTGTACTCTGGTTCTGTAGATGGTCCGGAAACGCCAGTTGCACCTTCATCACTTTCCATGTCATCTATGATAGAATCTAGCCTATCACTTGGGGGAATTGGAATGGGCAATGTTCATCATGTTTTACTGGTCTACGTGCTGAATCCAAGTTTGGATATACAATCTGGTGTTTGTTCTTGGCAGAAAACCCCATTAAGTTCACACTACAAAAATAACAGTCTTCATGATGATCTCTCGCTCCCTCCATATCATGGGTATGGCAAATGGCATTGAAGCTTTCTTTTTGTTAAGCCAATCACGTAATCCATTTGAACAGCCAGAACAGATTTGATGTGGCGCCCATGGTTTATCTTGGTCACCTAGATGGCAACCAAGTATAGCTTGTATATTTTCTTAATGTCGGTTGTAATACTTCGTCGCTGTGTTTAGTTGTCAACTGGCCGCATACGAAACAGAACTTGTCGGGGTCATTCTTACATTGTCGAGGCATGTTGACTGACCTGAGCAAACTATAAATTCAAAAAAAATGTACACCAACTTGACACAACAAGTTCTTGGACTGGACTGATCTTTTGACACACAAAGCACGGCGTTGTTGCCTGAATCACAATGCTGCTAGACGTAAAAGCTCACACCTGAAATACATAAGATGTATAATTAAGATAATTGAAATAAATAAGATGAATAAACTAAAAAAACACAATAAAATAAACACAATCAAATGTTGAAATATTAGTATTTTGCCTATTTAAAATGGTTAAATCTGTGTAGTTATATATATGCCTTCATCTTGAAAACTATACGTGCTAGAAAAAATCTGAATGCAGTTTTGGAATCAGCGTGAAAAATGCTATCCAGCCACCACCAATTGTACTCTGATGAAAAATCTTTGTTGACCAGTGTTATCAGTCCCATGATCATTTAAAGCTTCGCATGTATAACTTATATATATGTTTACAATTAACAATAACAATAATTTTTATTTGTATAAACAAATTTGCATAACAAAAGTTAAGAACATAAAATTATTAAGAAAAATTAATTCAATGCAAATCTTTTTTATACATACATACATACATATCATGAAGTGTAGAAATTCCAGTGTTGTCCCATTTTACAGAGAATCTCTAAGTTTTGCCTCCAAAGTTCAGCAATATTCTGGCTATAGTATCTCTGTTATTAATTGAGCTAGAACGTTCATTTTTGGCTAAATTAGAGTTCAAAGTATGCTAATGAAGATGTTGATGAGTTTTTGGAATAGATTTTCATATTTTATATTTTATATATATTTTTTTTATTTTCTTATTATGCCAAACTTTCGGTGAACTTTTGGCTGGCGATAGAGGTGAAAAAAGTAGTTCGCTTCATAAGGTTTTCAACCATACTTCTAGTGTCGTAAGGTCATTATAACCCAAACCACGTGATAGAGGAAGGGTGAAAATAGTGATATCCATCAAAAATACGTTGTCGCCTGTGGTGGCGCTTAGGTACCCTAAGACGCGAGACCCCTCATATCATTCAGGCATTACAGTATCTATAAAATTGGTTGTAAACAATCCATTTGATCTTGTGTCGAATTCGGGCAGTGCTAAAATTGGTAGTTTTCTTTACAAATTTGTATGCTCCTCCCACAATTTTTATTTCTATATTATATATATAGGATGTCATTAGACGAAAGCGCTTAAGCACCACTCTGTGTTTCCTTTCCTTCGTGGTTTTATTCATCATAAATATTTTTCACGTGTTACTTTCGTGAAATAATTTTCATATATATATATATATTATATATATATATATATATAACGATAGAAGTGTTCTTCGGGAACCTTATCCTCAATAGGAACATGAAAACAAGAGATATGACTCTCAACATTTATTGGGCAAACGTTTCGGTCCACTCAGGGGACATCTTGTTATTTTTCATGTTTTCAAAAACTTTGCCATCAAATTAGTCTTTTTCCCTCTTTCCTTCAGCACTCTAGTCCAGTGGAGGATATTAAACTTTTGGCAAACAAGTTCTACTATAAGTTTGATGGGTTTAAGGTTTTTTGTCCTGTTTTTAGTTTTAGTGATTTTAGAGTTCTCACGAACTTGCGGATGGATAAGAATGTAATTATTTGTAAGCCTGATAAGGGTAAAGGTGTTGTTGTCTTAGACAGACAAGACTATTTAAATAAAATGTATAATTTACTTTCTGATTCTACTAAGTTTTTGAAACTGCAGACTGATGATCCATTTAAACATATTGTGAAACTGGAGGACAGAATCAACAATTTTTTACGTTCTCTTAAAAGTCGTGGGCATTTGATCAACTATTACGATAAGCTTTTTGCTTCAGGTACTAGCCCAGTTGTTGTTTATGGCCTACCTAAGACCCATAAACCTGGAGTTCCACTTCGTCCCATTCTAGCAGCCATAAACACTCCCAAGTTATAACCTCTCAAAATTTTTGGTCCCAATTATAGACCCTCTCACACGTAATCATTTCACTTTGCAAGATTCATTTGAATTTGCTGATTGTGTCACCAAGTTCAAGGATTGTTTCATGGCTTCCTTTGATGTTCAGTCTTTGTTTACTAATGTACCTGTTTCAGAAACTTGTGATATTATTATAAATTCTTTGTTGGTTCTACTAATGACATTTGGGATTAAGCGACAATTGTTTTCAAAACTTTTAAAGTTATCAGTCCAGGATACCATATTTTTTTAATAAGGAACTTTTCCACCAGCACGAGGGAATGGCAATGGGTTCGCCCCTTGGTCCGTCCTTTGCTAATAGTTTTCTTTGTTTTCACGAGGAAAAGTGGCTGAGGGATTGCCTGCTTGATTTTAAACCTATTTTATTTAAACGTTATGTAGATGACTGTTTTGTCATTTTTAAGCATAAAGATCATGCCCCTTTATTTTTAAATTACATTAATACTAAGCATCCTAATATTAAATTCTCTATGGAAGTAGACCACTACAATAAAATTTCGTTTCTTGATGTTACCATAAATAAACATAGTACAGGCTTCTCAACACAAGTATACAGAAAACCAACTACTACCCAACTCGGTACTCATTTTTTCAGCAATACTCCACTTAGTTTTAAGCTGGCTAGTATTAAAAGTCGTATTTTTAGAGCCTATCACCTTTGTTCAAGTTGGTCTTTATTTGACTTAGAAATTCAGTATCTTAAGAGATTTTTCAACTATAATTTTTATTGTACTTTGACTTTCGAGACTTTAATTTCTAAATTTTTAAATAACCTATATTCACCTAAAATAATTCAGTCCACGGTTCCGAAACAGAAGGTTTATCTTAAGCTCCCATTTTCAGACCAACTAACTTTTCAATTTAATAAAGATGTTCAGTCTATTTTGGACAGACACTTCCCTCAATGCGACTTTATAATCATTAATTCTAATTCTAATTCTCTGCAATCCTTTTTTCGCCATAAAGATCACCTCCCGGTGCTTTTGAGATCCTTTGTTATTTATTTATATACATGTGCGACCTGCCAAAGTCGTTATGTGGGGCAGACTGCCCTACAGTTAAAACTTAGTATTTCGAAGCATTTGGGTTTTTCTTATCGAACTTCTCGCCCTCTTTCCACTCCTGAATCCTCTGCTATTCGGCATCATTCAGAGACCCATGACCACCCGTGCCCCCAGGACTCCTTTGCGATTTTGTTGTCTGCTTCTAATTCACTTGATCTTAAAATTTTAGAATCCCTTTTTATCAAGAAATTAAATCCAGAACTAAACGATAGCCTTTCCTCGATAAAATTACATACTTCCTAACCAACCAACACCTTTTCAACGCAACTAACGCACTAACTTAAGTTGTTTTTTCTTTCCTTTCTCTCCACTTGTCATTTGTAACTTTTACCATCCAGATGATAAAAAAAAAAAATAATAATAATAATAATAATAATAATAATAAATAATCTTAAATTTTAAATTTTTAAATTTTTAAATTTTTTAAATTTGTTCGTTTTATTTTTTACTTTTATTTTGTCTTATAATCTAGATAGTTTTTTTTTTAACTTCTTTTAACTTTTTTGTATTAGACTATTATTGTACAGTTTATGACATTTGTATTTACTTTAGTTTTATGATTGTTTTTTTAGATGCTTCTATTTAGTCACTGAAGATGGCCCCTAAGTGGACCGAAACGTTTGGCCAATAAAGGTTGAGAGTCGTATCTCTTGTTTTCATATATATATATATATATATATATATATTATATATATATACCCTCGATTAGGTACTCCGGCTTGCCGGGCCGAGGGGGCTCGCACACCTCGTGGGTTGTTGGGGGTTTCATCAACTCCTCGCGGGGTGTGGGCGAAGAGTTACCTAGTTGCGTTTTTTATTTATATGTATTTTTTTTTTTTTTCTCCCCTTTTTTTTCTGTATCCCGGAATTTCTCTTTTCTTGACTCGGTCTTGGGCCTCTGTCAATTGTAGTATCCCGCCCGCTCTGTTTGTATTTTGCAGTCTTGGGGTCATCGGGTGCACCCGCTGGGGAGCATCGCTCCGTGGCTGAGCCGTGCTCTGGGGACGGTACGGGCGCCCGGACCGCTGCTGCGTCTGGATTGAGCCTTTGCTAGGCCCTTAACGGACAAATCTCAGAAGAGCCAATCTACTGTTTTTAAAACGACAGTCAGGTTGGGGGACTGGCTACCCGGGACCTTGGGCCTGCGCCTTGAAGGATGCAGCGGCGGATGGTGCATTGCCTTGGGTCCGAGGCTGTCTTTCTTGTAATGCTATTGTTTATGGGTACAATTTCAAAACTTCAATCCCCTCCTGTTGACGACTCTGGCCCGTCCTTGGATTTGGATAAGACTTCTACTTCTGGTCGTTCAGCGGTCTCTGCCTCCGCTGGATTGACCTTAAAGCCGTATGGCCCCCTCTCGTCCTCTGCGGCGTCTGGCTCTCGTGGCCGGACTCGTGGTGGCCGTAGGGCGGAGTCTTCGCGACCCTCGTTCTCTCGCCCACTCTCGGTTACCGTCACACATGGACCTGTCTCTGCTGTCAATTTCTGTCCGGTGGACAGGTTCCTTGTTCTCCGCCCTTCCGGGCAACTCGGAACGGGTGTCTCAGCGTCTTAAGACGGTGGGGGTTCCCTGCCGTTATGATATCCGCCCTCTGAAGGATGGGTCTCTTCTTTTGAAGTCCCGTTCTTCGGGGGTGACTGAGTCCCTTCTACAGTTGCAGGATGTTCTGGGTTGCAGAGTTTCTGACTCCGCATCCGCAACTGAATAGCTGTCAGGGCACCATTTTCGCTTCCCGTGCTCTTACCCCGTCCGCTCGTCTGCTCCTGACCTTTGACTCCCTTGTGTCTCCGGCCCAGGTGTTCTGGGGCGTGGGTGATCGCCGGTCGTGCGAGTTTTCGGTGCGGCCGTATGTGCCTGACCCCGTTCGCTGCTTTGGCTGCAACCGGTCCGGCCATGTTAGCTCTGCGTGCCGCCGTGAGGGTAAGCTATGTGTCCGCTGCGGTGGGCCTGCAGACCCTCTCCCATGCAAGGACTGCTCGGGGGCCCACCCTTCCCCCTCTCGGGACTGCCCCATTTTCAAGTTTGAATTCGAAGTGCGGTCCTTGAGGACTACCGAATTCGTTACTGCGCGGGAGGCGCGCGATAGGGTCCGTGACCGGGAGCCGCGGCGGGGGTTGTCCTATGCTGCGGCTCTTGGCTCCGGCAGGTCCTCTGGCCCCTCCCGTGCTACCCCGGCGCCTACCGGAGTGGTGCCCCCCCCTGGAAGTTCCGGGGGTTGGTGGTCCTCCTGGCGCCGCGGAACCTTCTTGTCCCCCTGCCTCACTTTCAGTCATCCCGTCTGATTCCCCGCCTACATGTGCCCCTTCTCCCTCTCCGATCTTGGGGTCTGGATCCTTGCCTACCCGTCTCTTGGGTGGGGAAGGTGATGAGGAAGCGTCACTGTGGTCGGAGTCCTCCAGACCCGTTCATGACCACTGCTCGCCCTGCTTCCCCTTCTTCACCGGAGGGGAAGCGGCGCGCCGCTCCTAATCCGATCGGGACTCCCCCCCCTATACGGCCCTATACGGAGGGCTGGTGGGGCGTCACCTCACGGTGCCCCAACTAATGTCCGGGTGTCGGTTGAGGTACACCACCCCATGACACCCTCGATTACTGATTCGGTTCCCACGGTGGACCCAGTCGAGAGGGGCCTGGCCCTTCTTCATGGAGTCTCTCTCCCTTCGGCTCCTGCTGAGAGTGGTCGGGTCTCTCTCCTGGATCTACCTTTCCCACCTGTGGTGGATCTTTCCTCCCCCCCCCGTCAGCACTTGTCTGGTGTGACGAGCCCTCGAACATCTGGTTCTCCCTGCCCCACCTCTGGGGGGGAGTCGGGGGTTTCCGCTGGGCCCGTCTCGTCGTCTCCTCTCCCCCCATCAGGGGAGCCCCCCTCTGAACTCCCTGTTTCACCTTCCCACTCTCGTTCTACTACGGGTGAGGCAGCCGCGGAGTCTGTGGCCTCCTGTACTCGGGATCCTCGTCTCCCGGGCTTGCCCTGTGGCCCCGACCTTCCCCGTCTGAAGTGAGTCGGGGAAGCCGATTCCGTCCCTGATTACGGACCGTTGAGTTTGTTGCTCAGCTTGGTCCGTGGCTATTTCTCTGCTTTCTCTTCTTATAATGCCCCTTCCCCTTACAGTTCCATTTTGCATTGGAACTGTAGGGGGCTTTTAGCTAACTGGGAGAACCTTGCCTCCCTGCGTTTGTCTCCAGGAGACTATCCTGGCTGCGCGGGGGCTCCCTCATCTCTGGCTATGTTGGTTTCCCTTGCACCCCGGATGAGCACACACGCCGGCGGGGTGCGGCGATTTATGTCCATCATTCGTTACCCTCGCGAGGTGTGCCTCTTCGTACTTCCTTGCAGGCTGTGGCTGTGCGGCTCTTTTTAGATCGCCAGTACACTGCCTGCTCGATTTATATTCCTCCCCATGACCCTCCTTCTCGCGACACGGTTCGCGAGTTGTTGTTGCAACTGCCTCGACCTTTTCTCCTCCTCGGGGACTTTAACAGTCGCGACCCGACTTGGGGAGATGTCTGGTCGACTAATGTTGCTGGTATGTTGCTTTCCTTAATGGAGAACTTTCCTTCGCGTGCCTCAATTCCGGCGAACCTACCTATTTCCACGAACCCACGGGTTCATCTACCTGTATTGATCTCTCCTTGGTGTCCCTCGATGCCTTACTCGATTTTTCGTGGAGGGTGTTGGGGGACTCTTATGGCAGTGATCATTACCCAGTCTGTCTTAAGCTGGTCGGACCGCAGTCGGGTGTCTCGTCTCGACCGAGGTGGTGCCTGGTGCGGGCTGACTGGCCATCCTTCAAGGCTCGTTCTGTCATTGCCCGTTCGGTGTTGGACTTTGGCTCTGTGGATGAGAGCTTGGAGTTCTTCGAGCGGGTGGTGATGGGCGTCGCGGACGACTGTATTCCTCGATCTTCCGGTAACCCGCGGACGCGTAGCGTCCCGTGGTGGACTCCAGCATGTCACCTGGCGGTGCGTGAGAGGAAGAGGGCAACGGGCCACTTCCACCGCACGTACCACTTGATTGAGATGCGGCGGGCGAAGGCTTTCGCCCGTCGGGCCTCTTGGCGTGCTTTTGTGTCTGGCATCTCCTCGTCTACCCCTTCTGCTGCTGTGTGGCGGAAGGTACGTAGTATCGAGGGAAAGCCGGTCCCTGCTCGTCGCCCTGTCCTTCGGGACGGGGATGGCTTCCTTTCGGATCCTACTGCTGTGGCCGATCGGCTGGCCGGGGCTTTTGCTGCGGTTTCCCGTTCGCCTTCAGCTGCGGATCGTCCTTTGTCGGATGTTACGTTCCCGCCACCTGGGAACGAGCCCTATAACCGTCTCTTTACGATGCGGGAACTTCGGGCTGCCTTGGCAACCCGTCGTTCTTCCGCGCCTGGCCCTGATGACATTCCGTATGACTTTATTTGGAATCTGCACCTGATGGCCCTACACTTCTTGCTGGATCTTTTCAACCAGGTGTGGGTTGAGGGGTCGTTCCCTTCACGTTGGAGGGAAGCGATTGTGGTCCCGATACCTAAACCGGGGAAGGATCCGGCGGAGGTGGCGGGCTATCGGCCTATTGCCTTGACGAGCTGCTTATGCAAGCTCCTTGAAAAGATGGTGGCCGTCCGACTTTCCTTTACACTGGAGTCGCTTGGGTTATACCCCCGACCCAGTATGGCTTTCGTCGATTTCGGGGTACTCTGGACCCCCTTCTCCTCCTTGGTCACGATGTACAGGAGACTTTTCCCGCCGGAATCTTGTTCTGGTCGTCTTTTTCGATGTCCAAAAGGTCTATGACACGACCCGTCGCGTCGGTGAGTTGTCATGGACCGTTTGAAGTCTCTTGGTTCTGTCGGCTTTTTGCCCACATTTATTCGTAACTTCCTCTGCCGTCGCACTTTCCGCGTCCGTAATGGGGCGGACCTAACTGGCCTGTAGGTTCAGGAGGAGGGGGTGCCTCAGGAGTGTCTTGAGCGTCTCCTGCTTCAATCTGGTCATGTCTGCGCTACCGGAGGCCCTCCCGCCCTCGGTGCGTTGTTCCATCTACGCCGACGATCTGCCTGTCTATGCCGCGGGGACGAGTCCCCCCTTGTGGAGAGGCAAATCCAACTCGCGGTCAATCGGGTTGAACGTTGGGCGTCGTCAGTGGGCCTTGCGCTGTCTTCCCCGAAGACTTCGTGTGTGGTCTTCCTTCCGTCGAGGAGACGGGGCTCCGGCGCCGTCCCGGCCTTTAATCTTACACTCGGGGGTCAGCCTCTGACCCTCGTTCAATCAGTACGTTTCCTGGGCATGTTCTTCGATAGCCGTTTGAGCTGGGTTCCCCACCTCCGCAGTCTGCGCGAGACTACAAGACGTACCCTGGATTTGCTGGGACATCTGTCTCATACTACATGGGGCGCGGATAGGCGGACACTCCTCCGTTTGTACGTGTCCCGGGTACAGTCAAAATTAGACTATGGGAGTGTGGTGTATGGCTCCGCCTCCCGTACGACCCTTCGGATACTGGACCCGGTCCTCTCTAGAGGACTGCGCATGTCATCTGGCGCCTTCCGCTACTTTCCGGTTGATAGTCTGCAGGTTGAGTGCGACATCCCTCCCTTGGAGGATCGGAGGTCATTCCTCATTGCCAAGCACTATCTCCGGATTCTCCGTCTTCCCAACTCTCCTCTGTTCCAGGTGGTTGAGAGGACGTTCTGCAGGGATGGGGGTTGGTATTTCACCGACACGGTGACCTCCCTCCTCGATGGTATGGGCACTCCTCCTCCATCCGTCATACCGGTCTCTTTCGAGGGTGTTGCACCCCTGTTACATGCTGTAGGGCGTTGCGCCCCGTTCGCAGGGCCGATTCTGACTCTGCCTTGCTTCGGTCTCTGTTCCTTCAGTATACAGCGTGTCACTCTGCATGTGTTGCGGTCTTCACAAATGGCTCGAGGTCGTCAGGGGGCGTTGGGGCTGCGGCTGTTCCCCGATGTACCCGCCTCCCTGATGAGGCTTCAGTTTTCACGGCGGAGCTCTATGCCATTCTGAGCGCTCTGGAGGTGGTGCGGGAGCATCCGGATGGGTCGTTTGTCATCTATTCGGATTCCCGCAGTGCCCTGGATGGCTTGGAGTGTTTCGACCCTGCCCACCCTCTGGTCCGACGTATCCGGTTACTGTTCTCATATCCTTGTCACTTCTCGTGGCAAGGTGGTGGTATTTTGCTGGGTCCCTGCATATGTTAACGTGGCTGGAAATGAGGCTGTCAATCAAGCTGCCCGTTCCGCGTGCCGACTACAGGTTTCACCCGTGTCCCTCCCCTTTACCGATTATATCCCTGGTTTTCGTAGGTTTTTGCGCTCCCGGTGGCAGAGTCACTGGGATGGCGCTACAAATAACAAACTCTGCAAGATTAAACCCAAATTGGGATGTTGGGCCTCTTCCTTCCATCGTTCGCGCCATAAGGTGGCGGCTCTGGCCCGCCTCCGTATTGGCCACACCCACCTGACCCATGGCTATTTGATGGCCGGGGATCGGGTGCCCCGATGTCCCAATTGTAACGTTCCACTTACAGTTGCCCACCTCCTGGTGGAGTGTCCACTTTACTCTGAGCACAGCGCAGAGTATTTTCCCTTTTTGGTGAGCGTCAGGCCTTGTGATAGGCTTGGCGCTATTCTATCTGAAGGTCCCTACTTTTCGGTAACCGGGTTGTTCTCCTTCCTCTTTCGCTCCCGACTTCTTTACCGGCTGTGACTCCGCTATGGTTCCCCCCCCCCCCGTCTATTGTTCATTTCCGCTAGCTGCTCCATAGTCTTCGTCCTGTGTTCGCTCTGCTATCCACCTTTCGTTTGGTGGCCATGAGCGGTCATACTTTGGAAAATTATATAATATATATATATATATATATATACACACTGTATATATATATATATATATATATATGAAAATTATTTCACGAAAGTAACACGTGAAAAATATTTATGATGAATAAAACCACGAAATAAAGGAAACACAGAATGGTGCTCAAGCGCTTTCGTCTAATGACATCCTCAGGAACACTGAAGTACATAAAGAGTTACAGCCTATATATAGGTTACAGAAAATATATATATATATATATATATATATACACAGGGTGTTTGAAAACTTTCTGTACAAATTGTAATGGGGGATAGGCAACACCAAGACAAACCCTTTTCGTCTATAAGTGTATGTCCGCTGACGTCACCATTCGGCGCGAGAGGGCGCCGCTGCAATTGGCTAAAAGGTGAAGTGGGCTAGACTCGCGCTTGCCGCGGGCATTCTTAAATCGGACGTAGTACGCGTAACATGGAGCGCTTCACGACTGCTGAGATGGCTGACATGCATATGGTGTATGGGGCTGCCAATGGAAACGGAAGAGCTGCTGTGAGGTTGTACCGACAGCGCTTCCCAAACAGACGTGTGCCAAACCACCAAACGTTTGCGCATTTGCATCGGCGAGAAACTGGAACATTCCATGCAAACATGCATGACTGGTCGGGAGAGAAACGTGCGCACTCCTGACGTCGAGTCGGGCAGGCAGCAGGTACGGCCCAATCAACTTGCCATGGACGATACCCGCCCAAACATTGACGGCGAACCGTTCTTGATGAGCATGCACCCGTGTAGCATGTGGATTTGCGTGCGCCCACACGTGAAAATTGTGCATGTTAAACACACCCTCACGTGTGAAACAGGCCTCATCTAAGAACAGCACATAAGCCAGAAAATTAGGCTGCACCGCTGTCTGCTGCAGAAACCAGCGTGCGAATTCCACACGAAGAGGGTAATCCCGAGGTTGTAATGCCTGGACTCTCTGACGATGAAACGGATGTAACTGCTGCTCGTGCAACACTCTCCAGACCAGGTCGTGGTTCACACCGAGGATACGTGCAACACCTCGCGTGCTTGCGCTTGGATTGTCCTCAAACACCGTAGGATTTCTTCCATGTCAGGAGTGCGCACGTTTCTCTCCCGACCAGTGTCATGCATGTTTGCATGGAATGTTCCAGTTTCTCGCAGTCGCAGATGCAAATGCGCAAACGTTTGGTGGTTTGGCACACGTCTGTTTGGGAAGAGCTGTCGGTACAACCTCACAGCAGCTCTTCCGTTTCCATTGGCAGCCCCATACACCATATGCATGTCAGCCATCTCAGCAGTCGTGAAGGGCTCCATGTTACGCGTACTACGTCCGATTTAAGAATGCCCGCGGCAAGCGCGAGTCTAGCCCACTTCACCTTTTAGCCAATTGCAGCGGCGCCCTCTCGCGCCGAATGGTGACGTCAGCGGACATACACTTGTAGACGAAAAGGGTTTGTCTTGGTGTTGCCTATCCCCCATTACAATTTGTACAGAAAGTTTTCAAGCACCCTGTATATATACGATAAACGGAGAAATAAAATTAAAAATTTGTAAGGAAAAACTATCGATTTTTAGCACAAGATCAAATGAATTGTTTCCAATCATTGTTGTTGTAAAAAAAAAAAAAAAAAAAAAAAAAAAATTTATACTGGAAATCTGCCCGGGTTTTAGCACTCTGCCCTTAGTTGGAAACAATTCATTTGATCTTGTGCTAAAAATCGATAGTTTTTCCTTACAAATTTGTATGCCCCTCCCACAATCCTTTAATTTTTAATTTTATTTCTCCGTTTATTTATATATATATATAATTTTTTTTTTTCTGTAACCTATATATAGGCTGTAACTCTTTATGTACTTCAGTGTTCCTGAGGATGTCATGAGACGAAAGCGCTTGAGCACCATTCTGTGTTTCCTTTCCTTCGTGGTTTTATTCATCATATATATATATATATATATATTTTTTTTTTTGTATTGGGGCGTTTACCGCCATTTCCCGCTATACGTTAGCGGATATCATGGCGAAGCAGAATATGAGAAAGAGAAACGGAGACGGGGGAAAGGCACTAGAAGTGGGAGGACCGCGGACGACGGGTGAGAAGTCACCTAAAGCTCAGAGAGGGGGCTCTCAGCGAGCATAAGACGTAAACGATCGGGGAGGGGGAAATCAGAGAGGAACGGGAAGGCGCGACGACGTACTGACGACAGGGTGGGGCATTCCACAAGGATGTGAGAGACGGTGAGGGGCGACTGGCAGGAGGCGCAACGAGGAGCCTCCTGCCGGGACATAAGATAGCCGTGCGTGAGGCGCGTATGGCCGATGCGAAGCCGCGCAAGGACGACCTCTTTGTGTCGGGAGCGGTGGAAAGAGGACGCCCAATATGACAGGCGGGGGCGGATGGACCAGAGTTTATTTCCGGTGGCATCGTCCCAGGACTGCTGCCATATGCGGTCGTAGAAGGACCGAAAGACCTGCACATAGTCAGAGAAGGGGAGCGGGCGGGGGAGGGGAGGCATCGAGGCGGCGGACCGGGCTGTGCGGTCAGCCGCCTCATTACCGGAAACACCAACATGGGCAGGAACCCAGCAGAAAGTGACCCGGATCCGGTGAACGGTGTGCAGGACATGGTACTCCTGTTGAATAAGGCGTATGAGGGGGTCCGGGGAATCATAGCGCTCGAGCGCTTGAAGGGCGCTCAGCGAGTCCGAAAAGATGGTACAGGAAGACCGCGAAAAACCCGATACCAGACGGAGGGCTTCCAGAAGGGCAAAGAGCTCCGCGGAAAAGATGGAGGCCTGAACTGGCAGGGGGATACCCCGGGAGGTAGGTGACAGCGACGGAGAAGACGGCGGCCGCGACACCTGCAGGGGAGCGCGAGCCGTCGGTGTAGACGGGAACATCGTCCGAGTGTCCGGGAAGATGGGCCAGAAAAGAAGACCGGAGGACGGTAGGAGACTCCTTACGCAGGCCACGGAGCGCCTGGCAGCGGCAGATAGGGGTGGTCAGCCAGAGGGGCGACAGGTCGAAGGAGAACGGCAGAATAGAGGGTGGGGGGATCCCCAGGGACGAAAAGATCTTGGCCAGGGAGGCAGCGAAATGCCACGTGTCAGGCCGGGGTAGCGCCTGGGAGATCGCGGAGAAGAGTAGGGACCTCGGGAGGCGGCAGATGCGAAGGTAATATTTCGCCATGAGAAGACCCCGGCGAAGGGGCAGGGGGGGTGTCCGCAGTCCACCTGAAGACTAGCGACAGGGGACGAGCGGAAGGCACCCGACGCCAGGCGAAGGCCACGGTGGAGAAGAGGATCCAGCATACGGAGTGCCGGAGAGGAGGCGGAGCTGTAGACCACACAGCCGTAGTCGATGCGGGATTATATATATATATATATATTAGGGTGTGTCAATTACATAGAAGTGAATTTTTAATTTTATTTTTTTTAAACGACCAGGGTATATTATTGTTCAATTTAATGTAGAAATGCAACACACAAAAATTGAAGGAGCTGCATCAATATTTAGGACTTGCTCAACAGCATTTAATGTTACAGTATTTAGCTATGTTTTTAGTAATTTGTCAAGTTCTGCACATTATGTTTCTTGGTAAAGCATTCTTTCTTATATAAGTATTTCACATAAGTGGAGTTATAGAGCTACTGAACAAGTATTAGTCACACATTCTCTACACGTCTGTACAGGTTTAAACATAAACAAACAAGGAAAGCAGCTATGCACCAGTTGGCACACATGACACGTCAGTCGTTGTTCTCAAGCACTGCTGGTGGGTTGTGTTAAACTGTGTTTTTCTGCTCAGCCACATACAGTAATTGTTCAGTTTTTTTGCTTTTAGTGTCTACCAAGAATGGCAATGAAAACAAGACGCTACAGTGATATTTGGTTAGTTGGTAAATGCGAAGAAAAATTTAGAGCTGCAAAGTTACCATCAAGGCGTGATATACTAAAAGTGTTATTTAATTTTCATACTGATAAACAAATGAGTCTGAAGGAAAGTGTTAAGAAAACTGTTCGTTTAATTTTGCCGATTTGGGAAAGAGCACGTATACCTACAACAACTGAGTTACATGTGCGTGAGAGAGTTGTACGTCTTCATAAAGAATGGCAGTCACTCAAAAAAAACATAAATAGATCAACATCTACTGAAAGCAAGAAACGTGATATTTTTGGCGAGTTACTGGATGATTTATTATTTATTTGATATTGCACACCAGGATGCCATGAGTTTGATTAAGATTGAGGAAGATCGCTTATTCTTACAAGGTCAAAGAGAAAAAGGCCGTCATGGATCAATGATAGGAGTAGACATGAAACTTTCAAAGAAAGAAGCTAGCAGAATTGAGCGATCACTAGCATATGAAAGGCAAAAGAGAAACAGAAATATTTGCAGGAAGCATATACATCATCAGCAGCAACAATTAATGAATCGATAGAATTAGAATCATCAGGAGAATCATCTGATAAAAGTGATCATGCTGATTTTGATCAAGAGATTGCTCATAAGGCTGTTTTGTCTAGGTGTTCTAACAGAGGTCGTGTTCAAGTTGTTACGCAAGAAGTTGCTGCAGCGCTAGATCGAACAAAAATAAGTAGCAGAAATGCTGTTCACGTTTTCTCAGCAATGGCTTCATCTAATTTGCTCAGAGCTCCCAGAAGTGAGTTACAGATTAGCCACAGAACAATTCATCGAGCCAGAAACAAACATCGTGAATCTCTAGCAGCAGAAATTCGAGCATCTTTTGATCCAAAAGTACCCCTTACTCTCCACTGGGATGGAAAAATTATGGATGATTATACTGGAGCTGTTCAGAAGACTGTAGAGCGTTTACTAATTTTAGTGTCTGGTAAAGATATTACAAAATTACTTGCTGTTCCAAAGTTCAATACTGGGAATGCTTCTGGTATTGCTGATGCTTGTCTGACAGAAATAAGAAAATGGGGACTAGAAAATAGAATAGTTGCATTGTGTTTTGACACTGCATCAACTAATACTGGATTGAAAGGTGGGGTTTTGCCTTAAAATTGAAACAGAATTAGAGAAAGATCTGCTGAGTCTTGCATGCCGCCATCACATATTTGAAATTATGTTAGAGAAAGTATTTTCTCTGCATGATGCTGGTAGGTCACCTAATATTGAAGTTTTTTCTCATTTCCGTGAATCTTGGCCTCATATTGATAAAACGCAGTATAAAACTCTACTTAATATAAATACTGGTAACATGGTAGAAGAAGAAAGGAGAAAAGGTCTAATTGCATTTGCTCTTCAGCAGTTGCAGTCAAAACAGCTTAGGGGAGACTATCAGAGCTCCTAGAACTCTCCATTATATTCCTTGGAGGTACTCCCTCCCAAGGCATCACTTTTCGTAAACCTGGAGCAGTACACCGAGCTCGATGGATGGCACGAGCAATTTATGCCATAAAAATGTGCCTTT
Source organism: Bathynomus jamesi (assembly GCA_023014485.1). Lineage (NCBI taxonomy): Eukaryota > Metazoa > Arthropoda > Malacostraca > Isopoda > Cirolanidae > Bathynomus > Bathynomus jamesi. The sequence goes on along the minus strand of JAJOZX010005868.1, from coordinate 224,635 downwards.
TCCAAGAACAATATTCTGTTCAGCACCGTCAAACTGCAATTAGGGGATCCCGCCTCTCCTATGTCAGAATGTTAGCAAATCACTTGTTACGAGTGTCACTGTTCGTCACAACTGTGTACATTAAATTTTGGTTTACATGTACGTCATCTTGTGATGCTCCAAGAAACGATCTCATGCTTCTAAAAACACTTGAAGACTACGCTGACAAAGAAGTTTCAACTGTTGCTTTGACTGCATTCTCACGACATTTGTGGTATTTATCTGAGATATCAGTGGGTCTAAGTTTTTTTGACAATAAAGTATCCCATGAAGAGAAGAAACATGATTTATAACATGAGAGTGCAACAAGGTTCCGAAGAGCCTCCAAACAGGATTCCCCTATAAAAAATTTTCTTCATGTTCATTGGCTGACTTTGTGACAAAATCAACTAAAAACTTCTTTAGTATTTTGGGAATTGATGAAACCTTTCTCGGTAAAGACCCCGCAGACTGGTCCAGTGATGCAACCTACAATGAAGCTCAAGCAATTGTGTCATCTCTTAGAGTAACAAATGATTTGGCAGAACGAGGAGTTGCTCTCATGCAATCCTTCAATGAAAGCCTTACTCGTGACGAGGAACAGAAACAGTTCCTTCTTCAAGTGGTTGAGTATCATCGAAAGAAGTTTGATGAGGCTGTCAAAATGTTGATTAAAGCTGTGTTAATGTTATTGAAAGTAATTGTTTGTTAATTAAAGGTAAATAAAATTAAAGGTAAATTTTTATGTTAATTGAAAGTAAATGTTTATGTTAATTAAAGGTAAATAAAATTAAAGGTAAATTTTTATGTAATTGAAAGTAAATGTTTATGTTAATTAAAGGTAAATGTTTATGTTAATTAAAGGTAAATAAAATTAAAGGTAAATTTTTATGTAATTGAAAGTAAATGTTTATGTTAATTAAAGGTAAATGTTTATGTTAATTAAAGGTAAATAAAATTAAAGGTAAACATTTTTATGTAATTGAAAGTAAATGTTTATGTTAATTAAAGGTAAATTTTTATGTTAATTGAAAGTAAATGTTTATGTTAAATGAAAGTAAATGTTTATGTTAATTGAAAGTAAATGTTTATGTTAATTGAAAGTAAATGTTTATGTTAATTGAAAGTAAATGTTTATGTTAATTGAAAGTAAATGTTTATGTTAATTAAAGGCAAATAAAATTAAAGGTAAATTTTTATGTAATTGAAAGTAAATGTTTATGTTAATTAAAGGTAAATGTTTTTGTTAATTAAAAGTAAATGTTTATGTTAATTAAAGGTAAATAAAATTAAAGGTAAATTTTTATGTTAATTAAAAGTAAATGTTTATGTTAATTAAAGGTAAATATATTTAAAGTTCAACATCTTTGAGCAAGTCCTAAATACTGTTCAATTTGATAAGATTTTGTACATTATGTTTTTGCACTGAATACAAAAAAATTACATCCTGGTCGTTACAAAATTTTGAAGTTGCAATTTTAGGCACACCCTAATATATATATATATATTATATATATATATATATATATATATATATATATATATATATATATATATCAGGATATCTAAATTTCACAACAAAAGTGGAAAGTAGGTTGTGGATATATACACAAGACGTATATATTAAAATTATTTATTACTAGAATTTATACATAAAAATAAGTATAAACAGTTTTTAAGACTTTAAACAAGAATTTATACTTCCATACATTTCATAAATACGGTATAGAGTCTAATAAACTGAGAATGCTTTTAGTATAACTACAATACCAGCTATTTACAAGTCATCAGAAAATAAAGATGGTATATATTCTTACAGATTATATATAATATATTGACTGCAACAGAGAAAGAGGGAGAGACAAAAAGAAAAGTTACAAAACTGAGTGTTTAATAGTATCCATCTCCCACACTAGTTATTGACCCTTTGCAAACATTGTGCTTTAATCGCATTCAATTACGAACAGAAATTCGGCCATGATATCTTTATGTTCATTTCGAAAAACTAATTAGACTTTATATTATGGGATGTTATTCGAGCAATGTCTTTCATATGCTTCCTTACGCAACTAGAGAACTCAAACTGATGTAAGACACAGACAGACAGAGAGACAGACAGAGAGAGAGACAGAGAGACAGAGACAGAGAGACAGAGACATTTGTTGCAGTCAAAAACCAAATTGAGTTAAAACCAGTTTTTACTTTTAAACATATTTACATGTAACATAATGACCTAACCTAACAGTTACTGATTTCGGCTTTTGACCGTTAGGTTAGGTTTGGGTCATTATGTTACGTATATACGTTACATGTTATAAAAGCCAAAATTAGTCATTTTGGCTTTTTACTAGTAAAAACTGGCTTCAACTCCCTTCGGGTTTTGGCTGCAGTATATATATATATATATATATATATATATATATATATACCAGGCCAACTCGAGAGGAGGGGCGACAAGCTTGACCTTCGCGAAATGAGAAATCATCGCGCGGAACCTTTGTAAGGTAGGTATATATATATATATATATATATAATATATTATATATATATATATATATATATATATATCTATATATATATATATATATATATATATATATATATATATATACTCTGCCCGCTAACTACCATAAAATTTAGCGCCGCTGACGGTAAGGCTAAGCATTTCAACAGTTAGCGCTACTAACGCTAATTTTTTCTGAAACCACCCCAATTTATATATGTTCTACCTTCCGTAATTTACTTGCATATATTAGCACACACCTTGATATAATTGGTTGCTAAGGTACATAAATGTGAAGTTATAGTCTACGAAAATGAAAACATGGATCTAGTTCCTTTAGTATATATTAATAGAGGAAACAAACCAACGGAAGAATAAATTTTATTCAATTTATGCAAGTGGTTTTGAAAAAAATTAGCGATTCACTTTCTCTAAAAACTTAGCGAGTTTCGCTAACAATTTTGAAAATTAGCGGCGCTAATCAGCACTGTTTATATATTATATTATATATATTATATATATATATATTATATATATATTATATATATATATATGGAAACCACTCTTCAGGGAGACGTAAATTTTTATTTCTTAACACCAATACAGTGTGTGTGTGTGTGTGTGTGTGTGTGTGTGTGTGTAAACACGGTACAAGAGAACAGTTTATTAACATTCACAGTGGAAGCTTCGATACTTCACGTACAATGAACAAATTAAAGACAAGCGAATTCCTTAAATACTGAAGGGTTGGAACTCGGGTGATTGGGGTGTGACTTCTCATTTCCTTCCCCATCGCCGGATTAATTCTATAGTTTCCTTTTGATAAGTTGAGGTTGGAAGGGTTTCAATTAAAGCATACTAGGCTGTTAATGTTTTGATGTAATTATTTTGAGTTAAAAAATATTTTGCTATCATTCCATTTAACTGATTGATTATGTTTGACGCGTTTAAAAATTGCATTAGATTGGTGATGGTTTCAACTGAAACCCTTCCAAACCTCAACTTATTAAAGGAAACTATAGAATTAATCCGACGATAAGGAAGGTTACGATAAGGCCCTAATTACCAGAGTTCCAACCCTTCAGTATTTAAGGACTTGTCTTTAACCGTCATTATACAGCTGAAAGATGATATGTGAAGTATCGAAACTTCTACTGTGAATGTTAATGAAGTCTTCTCTTCCATGTGATTTTATTTTTAGTCAATTACTGGAAAACTGCTTTATTATTATTATTATTATTATTATTAATATATATATATATATATAATAAAATAACCACGAAGGAAAATTAAAACATGAAATAGTGCTCAAGCGCTTTCGTCTTATGACATGCTCAGGAAGACTGAAATTAATAAGATTAAGACTATATATAGTTCACAAAGAAAAACAAATAATATTGGTACAGAGAATATTAAAGGAGGAACATCCAATTCACATGAAAAGCTACCAGTTTTAGCGCCTTGCCATTCTAGTCTAAATCTGCTCTGAAACAATTAAAGACAACAGGATCGAGCGAAAAAGGGGGCCAAGCTAAGGTTGAAATTGTTTGATGCGAATTCAATTCTTTTAGAAAGGACAGAGGGGAAAAGATTTGAATACACGTGTAAAACAACAACAATATTCCGTTAGAACGGGACAATCGTCGAATGCCCTTTTTTGTCAGAGTTGTCCACTGTACTGATTGGAATAATTCTTCAATTTTGTTTCTCAAACAACGTTTACAATAGAAACATTCTTTAGTAACTTGCAAGCAATTTCAACCTCAGCTAGGACCTTTTCCGCTCGATCCTGTTTTGAATTCTTTCAGATCAGATCTTAGATAAGAAGGGCTTTTCCACACGAATTGTATGCTCTTCCTCTAATATTCTCTTACCAATTATTATATTTGTTTTTCTTTGTGAACTATAAATACTAAATAGTCTTAATCTTGTTATTTTCAGTGTTCCTGTGGATGTTATTGGATGAAAGCGCTTGAACACGATTTCTTGTTTTAATTTTCCATAATATACATATATATATATACACACATATATATATATATATATAATATATATATATATATATATATACACACACACACACACATATATACATATATATATACACATACATATACATACATACATACATACATACATACATACATATATATATATATATATCCCGCGTCGTACGGTACCTAAGCGCCAAAATTAAAATTCGCCAGAAATCGCTCCAAAGTTCAGCAATATTCCGGCAATAGTATCACTGTTATTAATTGAGCTAGAACGTTCATTTTTGGCTAAATTAGAGTTCTAAGTATGCTAATGAAGATGTTGATGAGTTTTTGGAATAGATTTTCATATTTTATATATATATTTTTTAATTTTTTGATTTTCTTATTATGCCGAACTTTGGGTGAACTTTTGGCTGGTGATAGAGGTGAAAAAAGTTGTTCGCTTCATAAGGTTTTCAACCATACTTCTGGTGTAAGGTCATTCTAACCCAAACCATGCGATAGAGGAAGGGTGAAAATAGTGATAGCCATCAAAAACACGTTTTCGTCTGTGGTGGCGCTTAGGTATCTATCTTAAGACGCGCGACCCCTCATATATATATATATATATATATATATATATATATATATATATTATATATATATATATATATATATATATATATATATATATATATATATATATATATATATATATATATATATATATATTAGTGATGCATAAATTTTTTTCATAAATCGCAGTGTGTATTCTTGAGAAAAAAGTAAAGAAAAAAGACCATATAAACATAGGTCGAGAAATCCGTAGGGTTCGAGCTGTACCACGCGACAGAAATAATAATAATAATAATAATAATATTTTTTACATTTTATGCAAATTCACAATGTGATACATTTGCTTCATTAAAGTAAATGTTCGGAATTCTTTCCTACTTCTTGAATGCATGCCTCAGTAGGTCGCAAAATAGGATAGAGAAGAGAGAGTTAAAGTGGGAAAATGAAGTATGAACAAGTGCACTCAGTGCCACTCACTCATTGTACCCCTTTAACTATCTCTCCATCCTATTTTGCGCCGTGTTGAGGCATGCATTCAAGAAGTTGGAACGAATTTCAAACATTTACTTTAATGGAGCAAATGTATCACATTGTGAATTTGCATAAAATGTAAAAAATCTTTTATTATTATTATTATTTCTGTCGCGTGCTATAGCTCGAAACCTATGGGTTTCTCGACCCATGTTTATGTTCTTTCTCTCTTTACTTTTGTCTTAAGAATACACCCTGCGATTTATGAAACACATTTATGCATCATATATACATACATACATACATGAAACACATTTATGAAATATATATATACACACACACAAACTATTCACTTAAATGCTTGAAATAATATGTGAACTAAAAACTACCAAGGAAAAGGAAAACCAATATTGACCGAGCGTTTACGTGTATATTTAAGAACACATTTCAGGTTTGAAAGCGTGTTTAAATATGAACGAAAGCGCTAGGTCGATTTTTCCTTTTCTTTAGTGGATTTCACTATATATATCAAAGCTTTCTTTGAAGTATATAATTAAAAGCAAAATTATGTAATATAAGCCGCCAACCAACAAATACGAATTATGTATTAAAATATTTGAAAAATTACATTAGATATTTAAGTAGTGTCCGTACGTAGGATGTGTTAAATACAGCAGTGGACATGCTCAACATTTCTGAAAAGTTTGACCCAGATCTTAGCTCGGTGCCTGTAACTGGTACCTCTAATGCCTGATCATTACAAGACATAAGAACATTACCGTATATCGGATATAATTGGTACCAACATATTACTTAAACATTGTAACAAGCTGAATCATAACCGAATTAGACTCGCTTCAAGAAAACAGCATTTTATAATGGAAAATAATAATCAATATTATCTTTTTAAGAGAAATCACATAATAATGATATTTAAAAAAAACTCCCGAGACTCCACTTACTTCCAAACTATAGTTTTCAAATGTTAAAATCACCATGAAAGGCAACGTCGCATTTTGAAATGACTTTTGAAACTTCATATATTTAGCTCACTATTTTCAAGTATGGTTTTATCACTATACGACAAGCTCTATAACATTTAACCTCTTAACCAAACATTGCAGAATAAACTAAGTACATTCTTCGATAGTGATAGTCTTCTATGTTGATATATTAATGTAATATGACTATTCGTATAAATGATTTTGGTAGCTATTTAAATTTTTATCATCTACTTTTTATGGTATTTACTTTTCTTTGTATTCATAATTTTGGAAGGATTTCGTTTATCCAGATTCCTTTCACTTTTGTTTTTATCTACAGCTCTAGGAATTCGAGCAGTGTTTTGCTTATCTTTTCGTTTACATGAAGCTGATCTCTTCGAAGGATAGTATTCTGAATCGCTCGAGGATGAAACAATAAATGATGAAGTGGAATAGGAAGAACTGCTACTTTCACTTTCACTGCTCACACTACTGTTCTTAAAAACTAACAAATGAGATCTACTACGTCTCTCAGAAGAACTACTACTGCTGGTACTGCTGGTGCTACTACTACTGGTCGTGGTGGTGGAGGTGCTGCTGCTGCTGTTGCTGCTATCACTGCTTCTACTACTTAAGCTACTGGAACTGGAACTAGTACTATCGTGTCTAGATCTTTTATAGCTGTTACTAGAATTCCCTTTCTTAGGTTTATGGGATGAAGTAACTTTTCTTTTGGATGAAGACTGATGGGACGGCGGCTTGCCCTCCTTTGAAGTGATTTGTGTAACTGACTTGGTTGCCTTTGAAGAACTTTTAACTTTGGACTTTTGGTCTTTCCTTGATTTTCGCAGTGAAGGGAAAGAGCGAGATACTGAAGAGCTAACTGCTCTATGCCTTGAAGTTCTTTCACGTCTGTGTTTCGTGGTTGCGGTTTTACTTCTTTTTTTTAAAGATGCGTTTATTTCAGTTTCCATATCACTGTCGGAGTCCGACTCGACGCGATTCCATCTTTGCCTTTGGGGCTTACTTCTGAAAGAGCTTCTCGATTCGTGGTCATTGTAATTTCTCCCAAAATCGTCATCGCTTTCCGTTCTGTTGCTACTCGGATTACAAGGAGAAGCGCTTTCGGTGCAGTAAGTGTGATCTTCCCCACGCTGACAGTTCAGTGTCCCTGAAAAATGAAGGGAAAAACTAGTTCTATCCAGACGAGGCCTTTTGCGTCCTTTTGAATGTTTATAGGTATCTTTATTTTCAATTTCCTTACTCATTTTCTTCTTCCAGTGAGTCTTATTAAAAGTTTTACCTTCGATCACCGCCTCCTCACTATCTGAACTTAGATTGATTAATTCGGGAGTTCGTTCTCTCTTTGGTTTTAAAATATCAACAATGAGACAGTCATCAGAATCAGAACTGTTCCTCTGATTGCGATTTTCCTTCTTAATTGACGCAGAACTGCTACTGGATACACCCGAGGGTCCAGGTTCCTCTAAACCGTTTGAAGTTTGAATTCTTTCTTCACTTGAAGAAGGTGCAGGAATAGAAGGTAAAAGGTTTCTGGTTCTAGAGAACAAGGAAGTTAGCCTGAAATTATAAGAGGGAGAGTCTGAGTTAGCCCTATGAGTTTCTATATCATCATTATTTTCTTCATCACTGAGGGAAATGTCAGTGTCACTGCTTATAAAAACTGAGCCATCATTTCCAATTGTCTCCTCTCTGGCGACACTGGATGAAAGATCGAGCGGTTCGGATTCCACGACGACTCCATCAGATTCCACTTCAATGACTTCGTCATCAGAGTCTTCCTCTGCACTCTCATTCTCATCATCATAATGGGGTATATACTGAGCAGCATTATCATGACCGACCATATCATAGGGAGATCTTGCAAAGTTGTAAAACTCGTGAACAAAATGCCTCGTTCGCGAACCTAAGTGTAGCCGCAAAGCAAGTCTAAATTCCGTTGAATCAATAGGATAGCGCTCGATCAAATCCATAATATCGGAGAGAACAACACCAATTCGAGAAGCTGGCAGAAGAGCAGCTAATTCCCTATTAACCCAAGGAACGAGGCGATGAGTTAAGGCTGGCTGTTCATGATAAAGTAGAGGAGAGGACTCCCTGTATCGTCCTGTGAGGTCAGATAGCGGTTGGATCCATACATTGTTAGTATAAATGCTTAATCTGAACAGTGAAGATCCCCTATCATGGTACAGAGGTTGTTGTTGTTGTTGTTGTTGCTGCTGCTGCTGCCTCCCTCTTACCACCACTGCAGGGAGAGAATCTGTGTTGTTGGGATTAATAGAGGAAGCAGGATGTCGTCTGCGACCGAGCCTTGGAAATGTGGATCGGTAACCGAAGAAACTCCTTTCGTAAGGATCAAAGAATTGTCTAAATTGTCTAAATCCTCTAAATGCTAAATCATTTAAATCATTTGGAAAAAGGATGGGAACTTTCCATTCTTTATAGTCGGTTTCAGATTTTATGTCATACAAAATTTTTGTAAATGACTGTTTACATAATGGACACACAGGTCTTTGCTTTGCCCACTCTTTTAGACAGACCAAACAGAAATTGTGAAGACAGGATCCAGCAGCACACTTGTCAGTAAAAGATCCAAGGCATATAGGACATGCATCATCGCCTATGGGAGACCCTGGGGATCTGCATCCTGTCGGGGATTCTGGTGTCTTTGAACCAGCAGGACTTCCTTTAGGGAAAGTAACTGAAGATGAAGCAGCAGCATTTTCAGTTGATTGTGCAATGGTAGCCTCTGGTGACTGTGGAGTAGCAACTTCTGGTGAATGTAGAGTATCCATCTTTCTGAAATAATATTTGATTTTTAGAAACAAATTTAAAAATATGTAATGGAGAGAAAAAAATAACACCAGAAAACCATAAAAATTTAACAGAATACTGTAGCAATATAATTAGGGTCATCAAATTTTGAGGCCATTAAATGACTGGGTTCGAACAGACAAGGTGTGTATAAATTAAATAAATTTATTGTCAGAAGAAAACAAAATAACTTCCATAGTTTATGTTGGATGGTGTGTGTGTGTGTGTGTGTGTGTGTGTGTGTGTGTGTGTGTGTGTGTGTGTGTGTGTGCCAATCCTGGTATAGGGTCACCAATGTCAGAACTAGGGTTTCTCATTTTCAGGAGTTTTCACTATCCCAGTTTTCCAGGACAAAATTGGCCATCATCTCAGGATCCCAGGTTTTCCCAGTTTATAAAAAATAATGACAATAAAGTCTTAAAATGTTTAAGTATTGGATAAATCTAGATAGAGCCTGGGCCAAGTTTCAAGCACTGCAGAAACATAAATACAATATATAGCCTTGGCAGCTATGCCTACAATGCTAAGTTGCAACTTCGCACTTCAACAAAAATAAGTTACATTATAGTGCAATTTATAAGAAAACAACACCTTTTATATACTTCTAACTAATTTTTAGTAACAAAAAAATATAAATAGCAAAAGGTGCTACTGAATTGAAAATAATAACTGAAATTAAAATCCACTAAAACACAAAATGTTCAATTCAGGGAATTCAAATGACGGTATTTTTGATGATTGACTCAGATTGAAAGCCAATCATATTATGCATGCACAACATCAAACAGGGCAAATAGGAACTATTCAAGTTGTACAACACAATGTGATTTGTGCTATTATAAATTTGTCATCATAGTCTTTATGTTTTGTATTTTCTAGATACAGTAGTAAATTAATGTAAAACTATTTTAAATAACATTTTTAGAACACTTTGTAAAACCCAGGAAATCCCAGGATTTAAGGCTATCATTTTCCACCTGGAATCGTGGATCCTAGTTGAGAAACCCTAGTTGAAACATATGTCTGTTTATACAAACAGAGTAATATCTTTAAATTTTAACAAGAATTTATTTTCTGTGGAAAACCTTTTCCATATATATATATATATATATATATATAATATATATATATATATATGCATATAACTGCAATGACCGCGCAGTATATAAATGAATAGAAACGACATGTGTGCAGAAACGTTCCTTAACACTTATGTCGTTTCTATTCATATATATATATATTATATATATCCCCGCAAGGGGGTTCTAAGCTCGTGCTCTTGAGTGCTCGTTTGTACGTGCTTGTTCCTGGAGGTTTCACGTGCGCCCTCCCGGCCCTAGCACCCAAGGATGATGGGGCTCGACCCTGCAGTCCTTGGTCTTTTTCCACTTCGACTGTCCCCTCCACCCTTTCTTTTTCCTCTGTCTTTCCTCTCACTTTTTCTTTGTTTTTCCGCTGAGATATGCCCTTTAAATGGAGGCGAATCGGTTCTTCCTGAACTAAAAAAAATATATATTATATATATATATATTATATATATATATATATATATATATATATATATATATATATATATATATATAATATATATATATATAGGGTGATCCAGAGAAATGGGACCCAAAAGAAACCCCTGTAACTCTTAAAGTATAAGTCTTTTTATAAAATCATACGCATCATTCGAAAGAGGATAGTTACAAGTTTGTACAGGATTGTATAGGTTTTGACAATACAAGACAAGATAAGATACAAAACAAAATAAAAGTGTTAGTTAAAACTAACCCTTCAAGATGACTGCATGGACTGTGGAACAGCTGCGTTTCATAACTGAGTAATATTATGAGCATGGAAGAAGTGTAGTTTCAGCTCTTAGAAGGTGATTTTGACATCTGAAAATTTGTCTTGAAAGATCTTTGAGCTGAAACTACACTTCTTCCATGCTCATAATATTGCAGTCATCTTGAAGGGTTAGTTTTAACTAACACTTTTATTTTGTTTTGTATCTTATCTTGTCTTGTATTGTCAAAACCTATACAATCCTGTACAAACTTGTAACTATCCTCTTTCGAATGATGCGTATGATTTTATAAAAGGACTTATACTTTAAGAGTTACAGGGGTTTCTTTTGGGTCCCATTTCTCTGGATCACCCTTTATTTATATATATATATATATATATATATATATATATATATATATATATATATATGGTGGTTAGCATCACTGACTACAAATCCATTGACCCGAGGATCAAGACCCAGTGATGGCAGGCAGCACATAGCAAAACCCAGCTGTTCATCCTTCCACACAATAAAGAAATTGGTTGGTAGATAAATGGGTACCCTGACTAGCCTAGTGGTTAAGATGCTGTGCTGCTGGTAGGGTGTGGTTCGGATTCCACATTAAACTAAGTCTAAGGTGGAGTGACAAGTTTGATCTTCATCAGAATAAACAATTTGGGTAGAAGCAAAACCAAGGTTAATCAAGGTTTTATATTTATATATATATATATATATATATATATATATATATATATATATATATATATATATATATATATATATATATATTGGATATAGAGATATGGAGACGATCACTAGACATGGGAGAAATACTGAGCATCCTGAAGAGAGTGAACATAGTTCCAATAGGCCCCCTATATAAAGGAGATCATCGATCTTAGGCCAAAAACTATATAGTCTATTAGCCCAGACCACCAAAATAAGTGTCAGTACCAGTCAGAGGGGGCAAAGCTCATTGTTTTTTGGAATGCTTAATATGTCTAGAATGCAAATTAGTATGATAGCAATCTTAATTTTGGGGCTTATTAGGTGTTATCCGATCATTTATACACCCCACTGGCAATGTTCCCTCTAATTCTTTTTAGTCTGTGTGCGCAAGAAATTTTCATTGTGCATACTTTTAGATTCATGGTGAAAAATTGTGCAAACTTTTCTGAGCGCTATTATCTTCAAAATTAAATATATATAAATATTAAATACTTAATAAATATTATTTCCATAAGGTGATAGCTTGATCATTACAGTACTATTAAATGGATATCAAAAAACTGTTTACAATATTATATATTCTTAAAAAAGAAAACATTTTATCCATTCTAAAAATATGAATAAAATAAAAATAACATTAATTGAAAATGACTATTTTAGTTATCATTTCTTAAAACAATTTTTAGCATTTAGCAATTTAAAATAGACTATCAAGATTAATACATGATTTTATCCATTCACAAAATAGGAAAAAAATAAAAAATAATAAAATTCAATAAAATAAAATATAATCAAAATAACATTAAATGAAAGTGCCTTTCATTTAAGTATGATTATGATTTCTCCCTACGATCTTTAGCATTTGCCCATTCCAAATAAACTCTATGAAGATTAATACATCCATCATCATTCAGGTAACTTTTAATTCGCATGAGCATGTCCAAATGATTTTCTTTCAAGTGGTTTCTTAATTTGTTCTTTATAGAATTCATTAAACTGAAGCCATGCTCACAGTCCACACTAGATGCTAGGAAAGTTCCCCCAATATCCATCAACTTAGCAAGGTCACAAAATTGTTCATTTTGGAGGACGAATGTCACCATATCATCAAAGTTTTTAACTAGCTTACTTTTTATTTTCTCGCATACAACAAATTTAAAATCATTGTACTGTTCGATTATGGTAGAACTTTCACCAAGAAAATCTGCATATTTTGCACATAAAGCTTTAACATGCTCAATGCCAAAGTCAAAGTCTTTCTGTAAAATAGCCGAACAATCAAAGGCAGACCATTCTTTTACTTCATTTTCAGGAAACCTGTCTTCTAAATGGGAACAAAGTTTTTCTATGAAAGTTAACACCAAATGAATATCAATTACAATATTTTCCTGATGGTATTTGTTCAGTAGAGTTTTGACTTTGTCGCTCCATGAAATTTTATTTCCCAGATATTGTCCTTTCATTTTGTTGAATTTACCATGTGCAAGATGAAATGCATCCAGCAGTGTCAAGCCACACTTTTGAAAAAGCACACACAATGAAGCTAATTCTTGTAAAACATCATTCAGAACCTCTAAAGCTATTTGATAATTTGGGTCAGTTAATTTCTTGTAACAGTAGCTAGCTATTGGATCTTCAGTTGCGTCTTGCTCAAAATAATCTATTAAAGAATCATAGTTTTTCATTACTGCTTGAAGCGCAAAATGTTGAGACAACCACCTCACTTCATTTAGAGGCCTGAAAGCAACTGATTCATTTTCAGAAGCATTCGCTATTTCTTGGAATTTGTGCTTTCTTGTTGAAGACCTGGAAAATACTGAATATGTAGTTCGCATTAATGTTTCAATATCTTTTATTTGCTTAACCTCTTTCCAAGCATCACAAATTCCCAAGTTTTCACGGTGTATGACACAATGTTGTTGGACAAGATGAAAAATTTCCCATTTCAGCTGTGCTGCTACACCATTATGCTTTCCCAGCATCACAGATGCACCATCAGATGTTAACATGACCATTTTGAGTAGGTCAAGTTTGTGTTTTTCATAAAACTGCTTGATTGCGGATACTATTGTAGAAGCATCACATGCTTGCAGCTCCAAGATTGCACCAAATGATGTTTTATATTGGGTGGAATTTTTGGGTCTAAATTTGAAGTAAAGTATTAGGTAGTTGTTGATGGTTATGTCTGTGCTTTCATCGATAACTAGTGTATAAAAATCGATGAAGCTATTTCTTCTAACACATCTTTTTGTACATTATTATTTATGCTTTCCAAAAACTCAAAAGCATAGTTTTTGCTCCTCCAGGCTTCCGGAATATGAGCATATTTTGCCATATGCTCATTAATTTTATGAACAGAAAGCACAGAACTATTCATATTAACAGCTAACAAAACATTGTCAATCAGAACTTTAATTTCTTCTGGATTTGAATGTGATCATTCAATATGTTCATGCTTTTTCTTTTTTTCAGCTGGACTTTCTAGTAACATACTTAGCACTCCTTTTGCTGGCAATGAAGGATTTTTGTGTCTTAATTTATTTACACCATCTAAATGAGTTTTACTTGATAGGTGACACCGTTCAAGAAGTCAAGTTCCCAGACATCATTCCACATCTTTCCGCTTGCAAATTCATTTATAACTTTAGCATCATGACAATAAGTGCAAATCACCCCCGTTTCTGAATCATGACTAAACATTTCTTTTAATTGAACATGCATAATCTCGTATGACTTCGGTGTAGCCATTTCAACAAACTCATCCAGCCATTTCTTTTGGAAACAAGTCACAGTTCTTTTGCGCTTCCCCTCTCTAGACATATTGAGGGCTAATAAAAATAACCTTTCAATACATATGAAGAAACTGAATTGTAACAACAATGAACAATGTACTTAAGGGGTTCGTTCACTCAGCATTTCCTATTACGCGGATAAGGAAAATTTTGGCCTAACCAAAAAAATATATATTTTTAGAATTTTTTTTCCTGAAATAATTCAGAAAAATACTTAAAAAAAATAGTTATAAAATTTTTTGAAAAAAAAAATCCTCTTATTCTGAAAAATTGGCCTTCACGTCATTTTTGGAACCCTATAAAAAAATTTGGCATACGTGTTTTCTAAAAAAAAAAACCACAAAATTATTTGTCTTGGTACGTACTATGAGTATAACATAAAATTTATTTACATAATGCTCTAATGGCAAAAATAAAAGCTGTAAACTCTTGGAAAAATTTTCTATGGTTCAACAATGAAAGAGAATTCAATTTTGGGATCTAATAAAAAAAATTCTAAGTATAAGATCTAACTAAAATTTTGTAAATATGTCAAACTTAGTCCGGACTTTCAGAAAAAATCACAAAAACACTATTTATAACAAAGTCGAAATATGATTGAACTTAACTACAATAAAATATGACCACACCAGCTTGGTTTATTCTCCAACTAATACAAAACTGAACTGAAGGCATATCGCTCTGCGCTCAGGTGCTGGGCAGTGGGCAAGGTTGCCAAATCTCACATTTATTATTACCTATTATATATGATTGACAAACTCAATTTCTTCAGACAAACCATGATTTAAAAAAAAAGCAAGATTTCTTGAATCTAAAATAAAAATAGCCAATGGCATTTGGACAGTGAAGTGCAACCAAAGATAGTAGATCTGGTTGAGTGGTTGTCGTAATTCTGACATTAAAAAGCCCACCAAAACTCAACGAGTCAATGACCATTAGGAACTCAGTGGCGCAACTTTACCCATATTATCTATATTTGCACAGTTGCACTTTACTAATATATACCACACACTGCTTTACAAAAACACAAAAATTACGATAAATTCAAATATGACACTTAGCCCCATCCCTTCCATGATGGCAATATTGACATCATAGATCTTATGATGCTGTTTTTTGATGATGGTAGAGGTTACATCATGAAAAAAAAAAAGTTTCCAATTGGACTAAATAAAATCCTGTAATAGGGGCATTCCAGGACAAATCACCCAAAAATTAAAAAATTTGTCACCACTCCAACCCAGATTTTAATGAAAATTGACATATGGGGTTCTTCCGAGTGCTGATTTCACTGGTTCAAATAAAAAAGTTCTATGACCCATAGTTTTTGATATGGGCCCCCAAAATCTTGGGGACCCCACTTTACCACCTAACTTTAATGGGCAATAACTCCCAAACACCTTGTTGTAGACCTATAAAACTACATTTTTAGAATCAGCATGAAGAGCTCTATTAAATACCACATTCAAATGTGTAGAACAATAATGAAAATTTTTACCCCCCTTTTTTATTTTTATTTTTGACCCTCACCCCCTAGACAGTGAAATCCAAAAATTTTTTTTTCATTTATTAAACTTCCATTAATTGTTAAAAGATACAAACAATAAAAAACATGGGTATCAAGTTGTAAGATATTTTAAAAATTATTGAAAAAAAATGTACATTGACATTTTTACACAGACTAAAATAATGAACTACAAATGATATATTTACATCCTATGTACAGTATAACTCATATTCACATAGTCTCTCTCTCAAATGTTTGTTAATTATGCTTATTTTTATTACGGATGTGCTTATTTTGAGTCAATTCATATCTTATTTTTGAGATTTACAATTGTGTATTTTTAGTAATGAAAAATGGTTAGATACTGTGATGATCCTTTACAAAAATATAGGAAAAAGATACACAAGGATATAAGAACCATCAGCCAATCACTTTATGATCGATGTAAATGGAAACTACAAAGGAATACCGTACTATGTAGCAACTGTAGAAAATTATTGACCCAGAGACCAGAGTTGCTATCAACATCACAAAGTGAAGAGTCTAATCACAATCAGTCTTCTGAGAATGTTATTTCAGAAAGCGATGAGTATGATCCAAGTATATCAAGTAATGCCAAAGAAGAGGTTTCTCAAGTTCTAGAAAGTCTTGCTGTGACTCCAGTGAAGAAGCGCAAGTATTTAATGATAGGTACTTTTTATATTTATAATTTTTTTATTTATATTATTTATTTATAATGCATTTACTTTCAAAACAGTTTTTCAGCAGTTGCTGAAAAACTTAATGAAATTAATATGTTGACATTAAATTTATTAAACTTATTAAATGTATGAAATTAATATGTTGACATATTAATTATTATTGTCCATATATATCAAATGGAGTCAAATATTTATTAATTAAAAAATTTCAGATGTTTTGGGTTCCTCAAGAAGAGAAGCAAAAACTATTCAAACAATAGAAAAAGAATGTCGTTCTTTAAAACAAAAGCTAGAAACAAGTTCAGAAATTGAGATCCCAAGCCCATCAAAAGCTACAAAGTTGGATCATGAAACTCAGGTATGAATTTTAAAATGATACGCTATTATTAAGTAGGAATATACCTAAACTAAAACTGAAGCATAAAAACAAAATGTAGTATTCACCTTTGATAGTAGAAACTAGAAGCACAACTCCCTAAAGATTGGAGATCAATGGGCCCATTAAATCATTTTGAATTCATTTGGTCACAAAATAATTTTTTGTTTAATTTGACTGTCTCAAAGAATGCTCATTTTGTTACACTTGAAATCAATATTATAATCCAAAAAATTTAATATGCACATGTAATGTTTTGTTTATAGCTATTATACATTCATGAATTTGTTTCAGGTCAATGATTCATCTCATGAATGAACTGGTTGAAGCTTTCTATTCTACTGACAGTCATGAGAGGAAACTCAAAATATTGACATTATCTCCATTTACCATATCAAAAACTATAAATCTATTTCAGACAACTGAATATTTAGTTAAGAAAAGCAGAAATATAAAACAAAGACCTGGAATTATTCCTGAAATTGAACCCATGTCAAAAGGAAAAGTAATAACTAAAGGTACTAAAGATCCTGTTCAGAAATTTTTTGAATCAGATGAAATTAATCGTTTGTACCCAGGTACAAAAGACTGCCTGAGTATCAGAAATGAAAGTGGGTATAAAGAATCTGTGCAGTAAAGACTGGTGTTAATGAATCTGAAAGAAGCTTTTAGTCTCTATAAAAATAATCCAGATAGTCCCCAAATTGGCTTCTCTAGTTTTGCTAGCCTTCACCCCAGACATTGTGTTTTAGCTGGAGCTGCTGGTACCCATTCTGTGTGTGTATGTACATACCACCAGAATGCTAAAATACAATTCTCAGCTTTGGGTGTCAAAGGGTTGGAATACACAACTCTTATGGAGAAAGCAGCGTGTGATGTCAACAATAGATATTTTGTAACTCATCAAGAAATCCACTCGTATCAGACCAGAAATAGATCAAAGCTTGTTATACCTCAATTTAGATTATCTTCATCTCAAAAACTACCCATTTTCATTGGATTGAAACTATGGAATGACTTAAATGCCGATATAAAAAATATTGTGAATGTAAATTGGATCAATGAAAGAAAGCCACCCCTAAAAGTTTCTAGTAAACAATGCCACCCCTCAAAATCACTAAAGTAAAGAACATAAGTAAAAACACCTTCATGAGGAATTGTTTATTATTTATTACTGTATGCCCATAATGATTGGTTAAGTCATGATATTTTCACTTAAACTAACTAAAATGTCGCAACTTAACCTAACCTAAATAACCTACCTACCTAATAACTTACAGATCAATGAAAGAAAGACACCCCTGAATTGTGTCAAAGAAAGAAAGCCACTCCCGACCAGTTTGGAAGTGGCTTTCTTCCACTGATCCTGTAAATTTGTTTAAAACCCAAGTTGAAATCCCAATTAATAATGGCACACTAACAAAAACCTAGGATTAATGTCCATTACTATTGTTTACTAATTATTAATTTCTCATGTAATCTAGTATTAAAAACACATTTCTTGGGATTGTTCACATCTTATCTCTCGTGTATAATATTGGTTTCTTTGTATGGTATTGGTATAGTGCCTTCAATGGTGACCATGCATTTGTCATGTCAATAGTGATAATTTAAGATTAATACATGTTTTAACTATTAATAATACTTATTTACTTATTATTAATTAATAACAATTACCTGGTTATTTTTAATAAGAGCCCAGTAAAGCCTAAAGCTTAAGGGCTGAATTAAATAAAATAAATAGTCGAGCTTCACAATTATGTTATTGTAAAACTAATGTATTTATTTTATTATTAATAAAGGTTATTCAATATTAAAAAACAACAGGAATTGCATGATGCAAATATGTAATCTCTGTCCAAAAGAACAAGGTATTAAGAATTTTTTGCTAACTTTTCAGTGTTAACAATCCTGAATGTGAGGAAATAAAATATAAACAATGGGTTACTACAGATCGATGCAATATGGTTGAAAAAACAGAATCTGTAGATGATTTTATAAATTCATTAAGCACAAAAATTGTCAAATTGACATGTCATCACTTTATAGCAAAGAATCAGAGTGCATTTCTAAAAAACTTGAATAATTTAAATAGCCATACAGCTGTAGTTCTCGGTGACTTTTCAGAAAACTACTCATTTGTAGTACAGGATGCAGCCCAAGGTTTTCATTGGGAAAATACCCAATGCACAGTGCATCCCTTTGTGTTATATTATAAGGAACCAGAAAGTTAATGAAATAAAACATTCAAGTTATTGTTTTTATCTCCAAATACAAAACATAACACTACAATCAAAAAATTACATTATTTTACTGACAGATGTGCAGGACAATATAAAAATCATTTCAACTTTGTTAACATTTGTAAACATGAAGATTTTAGGCTGGAATGTGAGTGGCATTTCTTTGCCATAAGCCATGGTAAGAGTGCTTGTGATGGGATTGTGGGGTACAGTGAAAAGATCTGTAGCCAGAGCGAGTATGCAGAGAACGTTCGCAAATCAAATATTAACACCAGAAGACATGTTTGAATTTTGTTCAAACAATATAAGTGACAGCATAAATTTTTTTTTAATAAATTATGAAGAAATTGAAACTATGGAAAAATTTTTAAGTGACAGATATGAAAAAAGTATGCAGCTAACAGGAATACAAAAATTCCACAGATTTGTACCTATTAATCCAAATAACAAAAAAACATTTGAATTATCTTCTGATGAAGTTGGTGAGGTGAGGATTATAAGCAAAGCTTTTCTGGGTGAAGATAATGTTGAAGTTAATCCGAAAATAGGAGAGTACATAATTTGTACTTACAATGATCAGAAATGGTTGGGATTTGTACATTCCTATGAGGAATTTGATGACTTCGAGGTTAGCTTTTTGCACCCATCAAGATATAGTGTTTACTATTACTTTCCACAAATTAGAGATACATGCCACATATCAAGAGATCAAATTTTAGGTTTATTAAGCACACCAACTTTAAAGCCAGGAACAATACGTATTCAATATGTTTTCCCAGGAAATTAGTTGAAAAAACTTGTGTAATTATGAATCAACTTGATGTAATGTGTGTTCAATTTGTATTTCTGCTGTTTATTTTCATCCATGTGAATATATCATTTGTAGTTCTCTATTTCAGTCTGCAGGCATAAAAATGTCAAAATTTCACAATGTACATATTTTTTCAATAATTTTTAAAATATCTTGCAACTTGATACCCACATTTTTTATTGTTTGTATCTTTAAAAAGAAAAAGAAAAGGGGGGGGGGGGGGGGTTTCATTATTGTTCTACACATTTGAATGTGGTATCATTTAATAGATCTCTTCATGCTGATTCTAAAAATGTATAGTTTTATAGGTATACAACAAGATGTTTGGGAGTGATTGCCCATTAAAGTTAGGTGGTAAAGTGGGGGCCCATATCTCAAAAACTATGGGTCATAGAACTTTTTTATTTTGACCAGTGAAATGAGCACTCAGAACCCCATCTGTCAATTTTCATCAAAATTTGAGTCAGAGTAGTGACATGCATTGGGTGATCTCTCCTGGAATGACCCAATACCTAATAAGCTTTTAAAAAGGATATTGGAAATGCTCACTATTATAGCTGATGTTATAAGTCAATGATGTCATCCAGATGATGTCATAATGTCATTGATGTCATGAAATCATCTATGATAACTGAAAACCATGATTGGGTGATATAGTGATGACTGTGTTTTAACCAATAGGAAAAGTGATGACATCATCATATTTAGCAAATAGGAAAATAGATGACATCATTTTTAGCAAACAGAAAACTTTGTATGCGGAGCTTTATTTCAATATGTGTACATACGTACACGTATACATTGACAGGCTATGCACTTGCTGCTTTTGTATTTTTAATTTTATTTTTATGAATTATGAGATAATTACTATTCATTTTTATGCAAAAATAAGAAAGTGAAGGTTTATATTCAATGCATTAATGTATAAAAGAAAAAATGCAAATACATAGAGTAAAAGAAATCTGTATTGTGTAATTGCGCAGATGTCGGCGAAGTTGGGGGGAAGGGGTTAATACTTAAAAGAGCGACTATAGAGTATGTTGATGCAAATGGTCAGACCTTGTGTGATGGTATATTTTTTAAATTACTTCATTTACTGTCGTAACTCATGATACACTTGAGCCTGTGCGCATTTTATTTTGCTGTGTGCGTGGGTTTCACAATGCATGTGCAATATTGTGCATGTGCACACATGCACACCTTAGAGGGAACATTGCCCACTGGGGTTTCAGTTAGAATTCAGAATTGTGCGCAATCATCACACAAATATTATCAAAGAAAAACATGCTGAAAAGTGATATAAATGGTAAAACCTGAACACTCAAACCCCATTAATTTGACACTTTCGGGGCTCTACTTTTGTCAAATAATCTGGACAATATGAATTAACCAGACAGTACAAAATTAGTTGGACATTTTGAACTTTTGTACAAAGTATTGAAGTATTTGTATGCAAAATTTGTTGGCATTTTAACATTTTATATGAATGTATAGTGTATTTCTTAAATCTACTGTCCAGTAACTAAACTGTACTGTATAAATTAATTGCAAAGTTTTTAAACTATTTCTTCATAATATTAATAGGTAGTAATATTGTAGTTTTATTACTGTAATACCATACAGTATGTACATTATTAATGTTTAGTTTAGTTATTGGTCTTATGATGCATCATAGTGGTGGTAACTATCTTATTCTAAATAGCCACAAATTAACTTCAGATTCCAGGTATGAACACTAAATATCACATGTAAGTAATTTTTATATTTTACTGCACATTATTTTGTACATATTAGGACATCAGCAGGGGCCACATAGGTACAATTTGTACAACTATCAGATTATTCATACACTGGTACCAAAAAGTTTGAAATTCCTTGGATATTTTGAAGGGTTGAAGAAATGTATGAATTAATCTGAAGTGTGAAATAACAGAGTACAACTTAACGGGGTTTGAGTGTACTTGATGTGTAAAATGGGAACGGAGGATGTAGTAAACTAGATGCAAGCTAACATTTATGGATGCTGCCTTGGTTCAAAATTGAGGGCAAGAATCACCTAAAGCAGTGGTGCACAAACTTTTTTGATGTGACGGCCAAGCAAAGAAAATAACTAAATGTATTAGCCTACTTACTTTCCATCTAAGTCATAAATTGGGTCACTTTTATATTCTAACTTTTTCATTGAATTGAAAAGACCCGTGGGGCCACTGAAAAGACCCGTGGGGGACACATTTGGCCCGCGGGCCAGGGTTTATGCATCACTGACCTAAAGCAACATCATATATTTTGTAGACTATATTTGTGTTTGAAGTCTTATTTTTTTTAACTCTTTCTCATTGGGAAAACATAATTATTAATATAAACTTTGCAGTTAAGTACTGCTTTCCAGAAAAATAGTTGATCTACACCAAGGTTTATTAGCTGACAAATTTTTGCATTGTGTCACTGCTTGTTACAGCCATTCATCAGTATTATTTACTTTATGCTTTTAGATCATTTCCAAGTATACCAACTAGTGATGGGACGATTAATCGGAATCGGAATCAAGAATCGGAAGAATCGAGCATTTTTCAGGAATCGGAATCGGAATCGAGAATTGTACCATGATTTCCGATTCTTAAACTTTTAATTGAACCAGTTTTGCAATGTAAACTTTAAAATTTAAATGAAAGAGGATAACAAATTTTATTTTTATTGTATTGTAGCTATACATTAAAACATGTATATCCATGATGTGTAATCAAGAAGATTAAAATGAATTGTTACAACTTACAGTTTATTTTTATTTTTAAACCAATCTATTATAATTTATAATTTATATTACCATACTCATAATGTAAAGAGTTAATCTTACCAGAGTAAAATATGACAATTTCCAGAAAAACAAGTATAGAATTATATTTAAAAATATTGAGAATCGGAATCAGAATCGAGACTTTTTAGTGGTATCGGTATCGGAATCGGAATCGTTAAAAATTTTGGTATCGTCCCATCACAAATACCAACCTACAAAAAACTTTGTTACATTGTAAGCAGTTATGATAATACAGCAGTTCATAAAAAGCAGCTGCATATGGTATAAAGCATGTGCCACATGTCACACGTCCTTTTCAATCAATTTCTGTGAATATACTGTTAGTACTTGTTGAACTATCTCTACACTCAACAAGCTGAGTCATTTTCTTGCAAATTATTTGAATAAAACAATGTTTTGTAAAAACAGGTGAATATACCACACATGCATATGTCACATCTGCAGGTCAAATATTCAGAAATACTAGTATAATAGTATTATATGGCCAAATAACTAGTGTCTAAATAATAAAACAAATGTTTCAATGAGCTGATGTGTTATTTTCTTGTTTAAAATGGAGATGGAGGATGCTGACAAAAAAGTATGCCACATGGGCTCAAGACACAAATGTACGAGGGTAATTCAATAAGTATCCACACTTTATTTTCACATCTGACAGATTATAAACACACCACTTCTCAACATAGTCTCCCTGTTTCTCAATACACTTAGTCCAGCAATCTACAAGCTTCCTAATGCCATCACAAAAGAATGTTTTTGGCTGTGTGCATAGCCAGTCATGCACTGCCTCCATTGCCAGTTGACAGAAGAGCACAAGCACGCATCATCACTGGAGATGAAACTTGGATCCATCACTATGAACCAGAAAGCAAACAACAGAGCATGCAATGGAAGCCTCCAACATCTCCCATTGCAAGGAAGTTCAAAGCACAGCCATCAGCAGGTAAAGTTATGCTAACACTGTTTTGGAATACACAAAGCCCTATCCTTGAACATTATCTAGAGCATGGAACTACAGTAAACAAATGCATCATATTCTGACATGCTTCAGAATGAGTTAAAGCAAGCAATTCGCACAAAACAGAGAGGGAGATTGTCGGAAGGTGTTATTCTGTTACACAACAATATGCACTCTCATACTGCTGCACAGACTAGAAAATACCTTCAAGAACTTAAATTTGAAGTTCTCAACCATCCAGCCTATAGTCCAGACCTGGCACCTTCGGATTTTTACCTGTTTGGACCACTAAAAGATGCTTTGAGAGGTCAGTGATTCCAAGGCAATGATGACCTGAAGGAGGCAGTGCATGACTGGCTACGCACACAGCCAAAAACATTCTTTTGTGATGGCATTAGGAAGCTTGTAAATCGTTGGACTAAGTGTATTGAGAAACAGGGAGACTATGTTGAGAAGTGATGTGTTTATAATCTATCAGATGTGAAAATAAAATTGTGAAAATAAAAAGTGCAGATACTTATTGAATTACCCTTGTATCATCCACAATTCATTTCATCTGTAAATCCAAAAGAATGATTGAAAAGTCTACAGAACCATGATTCTTGGCTAACACTTTTGGCAGCTGCAGAAGTGAGAAACCATGCTCCCATTTTGGATCTGGCCAAGGCTCACAAAAAAGAGGTGGTGGTGCCAGAGGTATTCTACCACAGACAATGTTGACATATCTTCACAATGAAAAGTGATCTCAACTCACTGAAACAGAAAACAAAGTGAAATGGTAGGAGAAGGAACTAGTAGTGATGCCAAGAGGCAAAGTATTAGGCATGCATCATCAAAATCAATGATCTGAGAAACAGTGTGTTTTTGTAAGAAGTTTAAGTACACACAAGGGAATCTTTGGTAAAAGCTACACAGCTCAGAGCAGATGAGATTCTTTGCAGGATAGCAATAAAAAAGAAAGATGAAAATATCTTGGCAATAACAAGTAGGGAAATTGTAGCAGCAGAGGGACATTATCACCAGAGTTGCTACAAAACTTATACACAGATTACAACTGCACAACATATCTGAAGCACAAATTGTGAAATAATGGAAAAAGTTCCTCCAAGAAGTCAATAGCAAAACCAATCTGATCCAGTTCCTAGTGAATGAGTGGAAGAAGCCAAAGTACACAGAGAAGCTAATGGGAAAGCATCACTATGCTACACATCTTAATACACGCTGGAAGATAACAGACAGGGAGTGTGTGAAGAGGTACTAGCCCTGTCAAGCCAATATGAAGAGACAGATGGGAGAATGTTATTCCATGCTTCCAGAGAAGGTTTCCAAGCAGTGGTGATCTGTGCAGAAGACACAGATGTCTTCATCCTCTGTCTTGCATTCAATGATGAGATCAATGCTTCGCTATTCCTGTTCCAAAAATGTAGTAGCTATTCAAAATTGCACCTGTTTGACTGACATTTCCAAAGTGGCTGCATCCATTGGACTGAATGCGTGCAAGGCACTCATTGGAATGCATGCATACACTGGATGTAATTTGGTTAGTGCTTTTGCAGGGAAAGGCAAGCTTCATGCACTTCAGATATTGAAAACAAACCGAGAAGTCTGAGATGCTTTCACGCAAGTAAGTGAACAATGGACTACTACTGCAGATCTTCATGTCAAGTTGGAAGAATTTATTTGTTACCTATATGTTTAAAAGACTGCTACAACCAATATCACTGAACCTCAATACAACCTGTTATGCTTGAAGAAGGGTGATACTGAGTCCCACCAATTACCTCCTTGCCAAGACTGTCTTTGAAAACATAGGTACCCTTTGTGCTAACTTTCAAGCTGTGATCTGGAAGAGAAGTCTGGAAAATGACCCTGGAACCCCTGATCCAGTAGGAAATAGGTGGAAAATGGAACAGCAACAACTAGTATTTGACTGGATGGATGGTGCCCCAGCTCCTGTGGTTGTACTCGATCTCCTGGCATGCATGTGTAGCCACTCCTGCCAGCTGCCATCTTGTGTCTGGCTGGTGAATGGACTCAAGTGTACTGACATGTGAACTGAGAGTGTGTGAATGGACCATGTGATGAAAATGAAGAAGTAAATGCAGAACTGGATGCGGATGATGATGATAACTATTAACCACACTGTAAACATTCATATTCTGTGTATATAAACTTTTATTTCATGAAATGAACTAGAATACAAGAGTGGAGTGATGAGCTCTTTACATTTTTATGAGCATGTGCAATGTGTATTGTCAAATATCTACTTCCATGTTAATTTGTGAAAATATGATTAGAATGCCATGGAATAAAAGGATGTTTAGATGCCTGAACTGTATTGCTGGCATTCAAAAAAGTTTGTACAGGGCTTTTGGGGCTAAAATACTGGAAAAAATTGATTTTCACATGTGGGCCATCTTGAAATTCAAAATGGCTGCCCAAAATAATACAGTGGAACCTCAATATACGAACGCATCTCTATTCGAACAAATCGGTATACGAACAACTTTTTCAAGAAAAAATTGTCCTTGTATATGAACCATTCTCTCATATCCAAACTGAAAGAAGCCGGTCAGTTTCTCTCCAGCCAGTGTTCAGTGCGCATCACTTTTTTTTTTAGCTCCGTGAAACAGAACACCAGAAGGGGAGTTACCTGATGTTTTTATGGAAGGTGACTCCCCTTCCAAACAATAATCTCCCTCCTCCACCCCACCTTCCACTTAGGCCATCATCACTCCTCAGCAAAGGTAAAGTTCAGGTTAAATTTTCATTTATTTGTATAATATTGCATTATTTATTGTTGTTACAGGTTTCATGTATGATTTTATGCATGTAAGTCTTATTTTACAGGTTTAATTAACCAATATTTTGACTTAAAAATGTTTCGTAAAGGGTAACTTTTGAGGGTCTGGAACGGATTAATCCAATTTACATTATTTCTTATGGGAAAAATTGATTCAATATACGAACAATTCGATATCAGAACAACCCTCAGGAACGGATTAAGTTCGTATATTGAGGTTCCACTGTATTTAGGTGCCAGAATTGTCTTCTTCACCTATGAAAATGTAGGGTTACATGTCAAAATGAGCTTTATATACTGCTTAGAGGCTGAGAAGTTTATAGTCTAATTTTGGTGTGGCTGCCATTTTCAAATTAAGCTACAAGATCAATAATGCTATCACATAAAAATGTTATATAGGGATACTAAGCTTGTGAAAAAACATTACAAGCCTTTGCCCCTCTGGCCAGTACTGATGACCTCATCTAGCTGATACACAAATAGGTCAGTGTTGCTGACATCTCATCTCACCAAAATATTTTAATGAAAAGTTGGAGAAAAAATCTGTGATTTTCTGGAAACTCAGAAAAATTAAATGATAACCAACATGGATTCCAGGCAGACAAATCATGCCTATCACAACTAATGGAACACTATAACAACATTATTGATGCATTTGAAAGTAATAAAACTTTTGATGTAATATACACAAACTTTGTCAAGGCATTCAGCAAGTGTGACCACGGAATCATAGCACATAAACTAAAATATATAAGAATCAAGGTTGAAAAAAAAAAAAAAATATTTATTTTTATTTAAATCAATTTTTATGATTTTTTTACCTACATAACTTTTTCAATAAGATTTATCTAAATATAACAGTTGGATAATTAAACTTTTTATATTAATATACTTAAGAACATGTTCATTTATTTGCAACCAATCCCTTTTAGCACACGATATGAAAAACATCATCACATTAAATAAAAACTTCAGACTTCTGAGATGCCAAATTATAGAAAATATGGGAAATATACAAGTAAGAAGTAATTTAGTAAGAACATATTAAGCACTAGTAACATTACATAGTAATAACTAATTAAAAATCTACAAGTTTGGCTTACATTATTTTCTATTATAATATCTAAATACAGTAACAAGCTTGGAAGCTCTCTCTTTTCCAAGATGGTTCCTGACTTTTGAATGGACAAATCTATATGTAGAAAAGATTCTCTCAATCCCAGCTGATGATCAACAGCAGTATAACAATTAACTTGTCCCCCCTAATCATGTGAAAAACTGCCACCAAGCAAGGGGTGAAAGAGTTTTCACAACTTTCTCATCAAGGTACAAGTCTTTAACATGTATGTGACAAGAAAAAACTAAAATGCAATTCCAAAATAAAAAAAATCACATTTGATTTAAATCAGTCACTTTTCTTCTGATTTAAATCAATTTAAATCATTGCAACCCTGATGGGAATAACAGGAAAAGTTGGAAAATGGATATATAATTTTCTTAGTGAATGGCAGCACATCATTACAGTTCAAGGAATATCTTCTTCAGAATTGTCCTTAGCTCAGTACACAAGGAACAGTATTAGCTCCATTATTCTTCATAATCATGCTAACTGATATAAATGATGAAGTTACCAGTGACAGCACAGTAACATCCTTTGCCAATAACACAAAAATTAGTAGAAAAATAAGACACCCAGAGGATATAGGATCTCTACAAATAGACATGAACAGAATCTACAGGTGGTCTGAAGGCAACAATATGAAATTTAACACTGAAAATTTCAGCTATTAAGGTATGGAAAAAGGGAGCACCTAAAATCCATGGAATATTATACCCCAAATGGACAGGAAATTCAGAGAAATTCTAAAGCAAAAGATTTGTGTTGTAATGACTGATGATGCAAGATTTGAAACACAAAATAAGAGAGCAGTAAACAGAGCAAAAAGAATAACTGGACAGATACTGAGAACCTTTAAAACGAAGGGATAGAAATATAATGATTACACTATTGAAAACACTGATCATACTCTTCTTGGAATACTGCTCAGTCTTAAGTTAAGACTGAGCAGTATTCCAAGAAGTCTTAACATCCCCATATAAAAAAGACATTAATTAACTAGAAGGGATTCAGAGAAGTTTCACAGCCAAGATCAATAGATGCAAAGAACTAAATTACTCGGAAAGGTTACATGAATGGAAAGGAGAAAGCAGTAGCATCGGGTGGGGTCAGTTGAGACAGGAAAGTACAGAGGGTGATCAAATTATTAGAGCCACTACATAAAAAATAGTTTGTCTTGTATAAGTTTATTTCTAATGCTAATAATAGTAAAATTTGGCTAATTTAAACACTTATTTTATTTCAGAATATATTTATATACACTCTACAGTCATATTAAACACATTTAGTACTTAGTAGGCCCTCCTTTGGCCTTAATTAAGGCAGCAGCCCGTCTAGGCATACTCTCTATACAGGCTTTGCAGCTGGCCTGTATCTCAGGATCACAGTTCCAAATGGCAATTATTCGTTCTATTAACTGTATTCGAGTTATTTCCTCGCCTTTCAGTCTATTTCCCATGGGTTTTCAATTGGGTTCATATCCAGAGAATTTCCTGGCCAATCCACGATAGGAATATTCTTTGCAGTCAGAAAACTTTTAACCGACTTTGCAGTGTGGCATGGGGCCAAATCTTGCATAAAATGGAATGGCTCACCATTTGGAAACCAGTCAGCGATCTGTAGAGTAAGTCTTGTTTCCAAAAACTTTCGGTATTGGTCCTGCCTCATAGTACCCTCAACAATGTAAATTCATCCAGTACCTTTACCGCTTATCACTGCCCATATCATGACAGATGTTGAATGCTTAACCGTACTTACGACACAGTCTGGATGATATTCCTCACCAACATGTCGCCTAACGTACTGTGATTTATCAGACATGACTAGGAATGTGGATTCGTCACTGAAACATACCTGCAAATGAAAAGAGAGAGAAATGATTGCAACCAAAATGAAATGTGCCTTGTCATACAAATATCAAAATAATACATTTTACTCAAAATAAGTATACAAGATCACTAAAATATTGTGACTTACCAATCTCCAGTCATCTACAGTGAACTTTTAGTAGTATTTAGCCCACTTTAAGCATTTTTTGATCATTGTTGGAGTCAATTTTGGCGTTTTCCTTGGCCAGCGACTACTCAATCCAAATTCCCTGGCATGCCTTCTTAAAGTCATTGGCAAAATGTTGATATTTTCCTTCTCCAGCTCCAATTTAAGTTTGTTAGTAGTGCTTCTCCTATTATTTACTAGTTTCTTTTCAATGCATCTGTCGGTCTTTGTATAGTTATCCTTTTCCAACCACATTTACCTTTTCTTTTTGGAGTCAGCTCTGGATTATCCCCTTCAACTTTAATTTTTGATGCGATCCTGTCAACACTTGCACATGACACATTCAGTTCTTGGGCTATTTTTCTGAGAATAATCAGTTGCAGTCGGCAGCGAGAGCATTCTACCTTTCTTCTTTGGCGATAGATCACATTTCTTACCCATGTTGGGTAGCCTACAGTACATAAAAGTTATTCCTGTAAAGAAACACTAATTTAATAAAAAGAATCACAATACATTACTGAGAAACAATATCATATAGGTGTATGAGTGCATATTCCACGTACAATGGTTTAAATATAATAACTTATCATTAACTTAACATACACTTAATGCACCTGACCACTTGACACAACCTTCCATGTTCACAGCTGAAACACTACTGAACCTGCTTTTCACATACTCCCCTCCCCCTACTCCCCAAATTAACCCCTATCCCCAGTTTCTGTTATTCAGGTAGAGAACACTACATGTGTTAATAATTTGGAATACTGTCTGCATACTTAAAAGGTTATTATTTAAACTAAAACCACCATATTATAATAAAAATATGTTTTTCAAGGGGTGGCTCTAATAATTTGATCACCCTCTGTACTTATTTCATTGCCATACAAAAACTATAAAAGCTAAGTTCTTCATATTGCAGGATAAGTATGACCATATAATGCCTCAATACCACACCAAGTTATAAGGACTTATCCCAAGTACATTTTGCATACAGTACAGTACTAGTCATTAAAGTACCATCAGGGGCACACCCAAGAATTTATTTGGGGTGGGGTGGGGGGGGGGGGTGCATGTTGTTCGCAAATTAAAGGCTAAATGGAACATCCTCAATCCTGAAGGAAAATAGTTTTGTTGTGAGAGGACCAAGACTGTTTAACCATCTGCCCAAGGAACTAAGGAACACAAATGGTGTTGCAGTGAATATCTTCAAAGGAAAATTAGATGCCTGACTTGGAACAATTCCAGATGAGCCAAGTGTACCTGGCTATGAGAGGTGGAGAGCACAAAAAATCAACTCTACTTCACCAGGCCAACCTGAGAGGAGGGTCAACAAGCTTGACCTTTGTGAAATGAGGAATCATCACATGGAACATTATACTTCATAATCATGTTTTAGTCTTTTGAGCATTCAATCCATACGAACATGGCTTTCTCAAACATACCACACTGAGTGGTGCTTTTATCCCCTCAATTTGTGTAAGATTTTGAGGGCTTTGAGCCAGAGCTTGTGATTGCAGATGTGAAGAAGGCTGTAGCTGAGATGGGAATCAACTCAACCTTGAAGTGGAGGCTGATGATGTGGACCAGTTGCTGCAGTCTCATTCCCAGAAACTGAGCAATGAAGAGTTTATGCAAGTGGAGGAGCAGAAGGTTGCAGATGAGGAAGCAGCAGCAAGGGTTCCAGTCTCCAAAATCCCAAAATTTCACTATGAAGGTTCTTGTGGAGGTTTTCAAAATCTTTGAAAGGGGATTGGCTATTTTGAAGTTGAATGACCCAAACAACTAAAGATTTGCCATGGCCTCCAGAGGTATCTACAACAGCCTTGCATGCTACAAGGTGCTTTATGAAGAGAAGAAGGCTACTGTGCAATTAACTCTGCACCATTTTCTGAAAAAGTCTCCCTCAGTTACCACTGAACCAATGTCATCAACATCAGCAGCTGTCTCTTCTGCCAATTCCCCTCCAAGTCTCCATCCAACTAATACAGCCTCTCCACATCTCCTCTCACCACTTCCATTATGCCAGCTATCCATTGGACCTAAGGTATGTTACATTTTACTTAAATTAAAAAAAAGTATATTTAATAATGTTTTTATGTAAAAAATAGCATTTAATTTGCTTGGGAACCAATTAATCACTTATTACATGTACTTAGAAGGGATTTATTGATCTGGCTTATGAACATCCAGCTTACAAACACATTTTCAAGAACACAATATGTTTAGAAGCCAGGGACTGCCTATATAGATATATATGAGGAGGAGGAAACCACTCTTCAGGAAGATGTAAATTTTTATTTCTTTAACACCAATACAGTTTCTGCTCCTCACGAGCCCTTGTCAGGTGATATTGACTGCATAAACAGAAAACAGAGTTTATATACACCTAGAAGTTAATTATCAGGGATTAGCTGACTGAAACTTTCTATCCTCTTACCAGGGGAAAGTTAAGTGACCCTTCCAACCCAGCTTTGAGCTGATGGATGTACCTTTTATTACATATAATTTTGTTAAAAGAGAATTGACCATCAGATAGATTAAAATTTTGTATAGAGCCAATAAGACTAGATTCAACACTTCTACACTTAACATAATTATTAGATTTGAAAAAAAGTTGCAATTATTAAAATTATTACGTGGTTATTGTCTGACATGACAGAATACAGCACTTTTTCACTCCCCACTCTCACATTTCTCTTATGTTCATAAATTCTTTTACCGAGTTCCCTTCCCATTTTTCCCCACATATAGATTCAGGACATTCTTTACATGGTAATATACAGTGGCATTCAAAAGTCTGCATCCACCTTATAATCACCCAATTTATTGTAAATTGTACAAATATGTATGATAATTACAACAAAATTTTATTTTTTATTGTTAGCGTATTTGCTTTCTAAATGTAATTGCAGTGGCAGTCAATAAAAATAGCCACCCTTTGGTGCTGCTATGCCTTTGGCAAAGAGTCACTTTTAGATAAAAATGAGATATTTTATGAAGCTTACTTTGAATTGGCTAATACTTTGTCATATTCCTTTGGATCAGTCTTTCCTTGTGAACAGACGTGTTTTATCGAGTGTCCAGTGTTATCAACTGAATAAGTGGTTTTCGTTGAAGTTTAAAAAAAAAATAGTGTTCAGTGCATTCATAACTAAATTACTTCATGCTACTAATCATTCATTAATGAATATATTTCATTTATTGACGTTATTCAATACTATATTTGATCAAACCAAGGCTACTGCATGTGGCTTGCCTTGTTTGTTTTTCAAATCTATCACAAAACGTGGAGACATAAGGTTTATTTTTCCATCCTTCGAGAGGTCAGGTAGAGTGTGGGCACACACCGTGTGAAGAAAAGGAAAGAAGTCGGGTCAAATCGCGGACAGATAAGTGTTATAAATACTCTTCTTTTACAGATCTTTTGTCGGTAGCTTAATTCTATATTCATTTAGTATAAATTTGTGTTACAAGAACCTGTTTCTGCGTTTCAAAACGCGGTAGACCTATTGTAATTTATTAATTTCCAAACGCTCGTTTTTTTTTTTTTTTTTGTTGTTTTAACTAATTAAAAGCATGGCACCCCCGTCAAGTACTTGCAGTCGCTGTGAAGGGAAATTTGCCGCTTACGCGTTTACAATGGCTAATAATAATGAACAGTTAGTTTGCAGGTGGTGCTCAAACTTGGAAGTGCTGAGGAACGAGTTAGAACGTGAGGAGGAGGCCAGAGTAAGCTTGAAGAAAGGGTGATGTTCCTGACGGCAAAATTAGAATCCCTTGAGACTCCAGTTACGACCCCTCCTGCCTCAGTTGTTACTAATAATATAAATAGTATTAATAGCCCTCTCTCTTCTCCTAGTTCCCAACACTTCATTCGAGTGCGTAATGGAGCCCTATTGAGAAAACCTAAGACATGTCTACTAGTAATAACAATAAGTTTTCTGTTTTAGGTTTCGATGATGCTGATGAACTGGAAATACGACTCACTGGCAATTCCATTGTTCAAGGACAGCTCGAGGAATTCTGTGGGAGAAACCCTCGTCATAGGTGCTGTTACTGCTACCCTGGTGCAAGGGTGGAGGATATAACTAATAGTGTTGACCAATTTACAGACGGTACCTCCGAGGACACAACGTATGTTATTCATGTCGGTACTAATAACATTTTAAATTCTAGATCGGAAGAACTGCTGGCTAGGTACATGGACTTACTAGAGCGATTAAAGGAAAAAACTAATAAGATTGTTTTAACAGGTATACTTCCTCAAATTATCCATCGTAACGATTTCTACAGCAAGGCGACCTATATTAACAATAACCTAAAGTCTCTTTGCCAATAGGAAGGAGTGCATTTTGTGAATTTTTGGAAGTTTTTACGGCAGGAGGGACTTGTTCCTCAGAGATGGACTTTATCTTAATGACATTGGAGCTGCGTGTTTAGGAAGACTATTTCATAATACTGTCTCTTCTTTTCAGGCTGCCGTAACTCGAATGGTCCCAGCGTAAATTCCATAAATTTCCACTGCGCTCGCGGTGTCGCAATTACAAACAATTTGAAGGTTCTATCCTTAAATGCTCGTAGCCTACGAAATAAAAGAAACATTTTTTTCTTTAATTGCTTGTAAAGACTATGATATAATTGCGATAAATGAATCGTGGCTTAGCACTGAAACTCGTGACTTTGTAGGGGAGTATCAAATTAAAGGTTATAGACTTTTTCTTAAAAACAGAATAGGTAGGTGAGGAGGTGGTGTTATGTTGTATATCAAAGATAATATAGCAAACGTTATAGAAGTAAAGCACACAATTCCAGAACCAATAGATTCGACTATAGCAGAACTTAAATTGAACGATTTCAAACTTCTTGTTGCGGTTATATATAGGCCCCCTAATCAAACAGCTGATACGGATGAAGCGTTATATCGTGAACTAAAGAGAATAATCGGTAGTGAGCAGGCTTTAGTTATGGGTGACTTTAATTGCGCTAACATAAATTACGATACAATGCAGGGAGATGCGGAAGGTAATCGTTTAGTTAATTTTCTCGAGGATAGCTTTCTTATTCAAAAGGTTGGGGAACCTACGAGGTTGGACAGTATTTTAGATTTAGTAATAACTACGGATGATAGGCTAATTACTGATCTTCAAGTAATAGAACCATTAAGCAATAGCAATCACAATA
Source organism: Bathynomus jamesi (assembly GCA_023014485.1). Lineage (NCBI taxonomy): Eukaryota > Metazoa > Arthropoda > Malacostraca > Isopoda > Cirolanidae > Bathynomus > Bathynomus jamesi. The sequence goes on along the minus strand of JAJOZX010005868.1, from coordinate 189,462 downwards.
TGGTAGAGTTTGTCCTCTCAGTAAGTCACTCAAAACCAGCTAACTCGACTAAAATTCCTAACTTCCAGCACGCAGACTTTAGTAAATTTTGAAATAAATTGTCACACGTCAATTGGGAAAACGTAATGGGGAATTCCAACGCAAAACTAATGTGGGAATCGTTCGAAACAGTATTTAGGACTATAAATGAGGAATGTGTACCGTACAAAATTAGGCGTGCAAAAGTAAACAATAAGCCCTTGTGGTTTACTTTTAGAGTAGGAGACATTATAAAGAGTAGAGATAGGGCTTATAGGCTACATAAGTGCGATAAAGACAATTTGTGGTTACGAAACAACTACATATCTCTACGGAGTGAAGCAAAAAGTGTAATAAAAAAGTCCAAGCACGAATTTGAAATCTCCATAGCTCGTGATGGTAAAGAAAACCCCAAGCGATTCTTTCAATATGTCAATAATAGAAATCCAGTAAAAAATGTCTTGGGGCCTTTGAAAAATGTAAATGGAGATCTAGTTTCTGAAAACAAGGAAATGGCTACCTTGCTAAACAAATTTTTATGTCAGTTTTTACTATAGAAGATGTAACGAATATCCCTACGGTCATAGACATAATACCTTTTGATAATGGTAATATTTTGGATAATATAGTGGTTAGTGAAGGGGAGGTAATGCGCTATATTGATAAAATGAAAACGCGTAAATCACCGGGGCAGGATTCCATATATCCCATACAACTAAAAGAATTAAAAGAGAGCATTGTTGTGCCGCTAACAAAGATTTTTAATGTGTGTATTTCTGAGGGGTGCGTACCAGATAATTTCGTTAGCAAACGTAACACCTATCTTTAAGAAAGCCGATAAAGGTGCAGCGGGAAATTATAGGCCAATCAGTTTAACATCTGTTGTCGGTAAGCTACTGGAATCAATAATTAGGGATCATATAGTTGAACACTTAGAATTCCGTAAACTAGTTAGAAATACGCAGCACGGATTTAGGCAAAACAAATCTTGCTTAACTAATCTTTTAGAATTTTTCCAAAGCGTGGTTGATGTTTATGAGAGACATCGGGCGGTTGATGTAGTGTATTTAGATTTTCAAAACGCGTTTGACACCGTGCCACACAAAAGACTCATTGAAAAAACTAAGGCTCATGGAATCAGGGGTGTAGTAATAAATTGGCTAGAAGAGTGGTTGCGAGGTAGGAAACAGAGGGTGGTCATTGATGGAGTGGAGTCGTGTTGGGCTAATGTAGCAAGTGGCGTTCCTCAGGGTTCTGTATTGGGCACCTTGCTTTTTCTTATATATATTAACGATTTAGATGTTGGCCTAGTCAGTACAGTTTCAAAGTTTGCGGATGACACAAAGCTGGGTGGTAGGGCAATTAATGACGAAGATAGAGGTAAAATCCAGGAAGATCTGAATAAAATCGTTGATTGGTCAGTCACATGGCAAATGAGATTTAACGTTGATAAGTGCAAAATTTTGTATATATGTTTGTGTAATGGTAATTTTGCATATAGTATGTCAGGAAAAGATTTAACAAGCATAGAGCAGGAAAAAGATTTAGGAGTTATAGTCACTGGTGATTTAAAAGTAGCGAAACAAAGTACAGCAGCAGTCAATAAGGCAAACAAAGTGTTAGGTTTTATAGCTCGAAATTTTGAGTACAAATCACGCGATATTATAGTTCCACTTTATAAATCATTAGTTAGACCCCATTTGGAGTACATGGTTCAATTTTGGAATCCGCATATGCGCAAAGATATAGACAAAATTGAAAGAGTTCAAAGATGAGCAACTAAGATGATTCCGTCGCTTAGGTCAAAGTCATACGAGGATAGGCTTAAAGAGTTAAAATTGACAACACTCGAGACTAGGAGACTAAGGGGTGATCTAATCCAGGTTTTCAAAATTATGAATGGGTTCGATAACGTAGATAGAGATAGCTTTTTAGAAATATCTCAATATAATAGGACTAGAAATAATGGGTGTAAGTTGACAAATAGAAGGTTCGAGACAGCAGTTGCCAAAAACTTTTTTACGCATGGAATAGTTTGCTGGTAGAAGTAATTAGTAGCACTTCTATAAACATGTTTAAAAATCGATTAGACAAATATGTTGATAGATTGGGTATAGTTTAAGGTAGTAAAATTAAGGCTTTGTGGTGATAGATCCCACAGCTCAACACAAGTGTTGTGGGATGTAGGGAGGCAGCATCTTGGGTTAGGGGATACTCTCTGTCCTTACACACCCCATTTAAAGAGATTCCTCTGCCGAGCGGTGCCCCCATAGTACTGTGAGGTATTGAAAAGCTCATGATCTTCACTTGCCCCACAAACACCTTTAAATGGGAGACTCAAAATGGGTGCACACACATTTCTACATTACTGTACAGTCTTTACAGCCACACCTACACCTTTCCTCCTAAGTATATATATTGTAATGTATATGGTTGTAAATTTTGACTTGGTCCGCAATCGATATGGACTGTGACTTATTTTTTGTTGGCAAGGTACTAGTATTGATGGATACCATAGTGAAATTGACTGGATTCTTTGGATCTGATATATTTGCATGTTGGTTATAAATAGATATAGAGTGTAACATATTTGTGGATAGTAGTCTATTATGACTTGATCCTCTGGATCCAGAGATTCAATCTTTAGTTGTAAATCGATAATTAATTAGTTTTTAATTGATAATTATTTAGTTTAAAAAAAATTGGTCATTGTGAATGTACAGGCAGCAGTTACATAAATTTCTTATGTTCTTGTGGTTCAGAACCCACGTAAAATTGTAGGTCCCCTCTGCCACCACGGAGGACATACACAATACACAATTACGAACACAGTTAGGTAGACCAGCCATGAGTGGATCCTAGGGTCTTTGTTGGTCTGAAACATTATATCACCCTTCGACTGAAGTACAAGTTTTATTCTCTTGACCACTGAATGTGCTAGGGTTTTGTAAGTTTCGGGTGTTATGTCCTGAACCCAGTACTTTTTATGGTTTCCTAGAGCTTGGTAACAGATGATGCTTCTTCATTTTGCAATTTCTGTTTCATATTATTCCAGAGATTCTCAATATGGTTCAAATTGGGCAAGTTATCAGGCCAATCAAGAATCTTTATTTTGTGGAAATTCAGCCAGGTGGTTACTTTTTTGGCCTTATGGCATGGTGCACCATCATGTTGAAAAATTGCGCACTCATTGATGGTCATAAAGTTCAGCAAATGCCCATCTAGTACTGTTATATAGAATGCTGCATTCATAGTTTAATTTTTCAGTAAAAAATACAATCCTCCACACCCCTTCACATTAAAACAGCACCAAATCATAATGCTATCTGGGTGCTTGACAGTTTTTATTGTAAACCAACTGTCATATCAGTTGCTCCCAACAGGCCTCCTAACTCCGCACATTTTCATCAGAAAACATGACCTTTTTCTAATCTTTTTATTTGTAGCAGAAGGCAAAACATTTTTTTCTTATTAATGGGGTAAGAAAGGGTTTCCTCGCTGTTACCATGCTCGATAATTTCAGAGTTGATTGCAGTTGATGACGTACCATATTGTATGCACACTGACATTTTTTAGCATTTTGGGGTTTTCAGTCTTTAACTGTCTTGTAGTAATAAAAGATCACTTTAAAACTATTCTTCTCATCAGCTTTTCAGTTGTTTCTAAAGTCTTCCTTTTCTTTCCAGGCCTAACCTTTGGTTGTGGTGTGCCATCATGTGATCAGAGGCAGACCGCTCACACTATCATTTTACAGTACTTTGAGCTATGTTTAGCTTTCTACTAATTCCACTTACACCATAACCTTCTTTTCTAAGGCAAATATAGCACCTCTAATTTTGGGAGATGTAAATGGCTTCACCATATTAGCTTCGAATCACAAATTAATTATGCTTAAAAACAGCACCAAACTTACAAATAAATCACTCAAAATGTCAGGAGCTTTAATTGCATGTACGCCCACAATCAATGCTCAGAGAACACTGACCTATTCATTAAGAAACAATACTTAAGTACTCTAAATGGCAATGCCTACAAAATTGAAATTGGACAAATCATTTAGAAAAAGTCACTCAAATCAAAATGCCAGCCAGTCATGAATTTCAGCATAGGGTGGCCATTTTCAGTGACTGGCATTGTATTATAAATTAGTAAAGAAATTAACAATTTAATGGCATAATCTTATTAATAATCAATATGACCTCCTTTTGCTTTAATGACAGCTTCCACTCTGTGAGGCATAGATTTGACAAGTTTCTGCATAACATCTTGCGCTATGCCATTCCAGCATTCTTCTACATTCTCTCAGAGAGAATCAAGAGAAGTTGTATTCTTTTTTTAGCTTTCAGACTCTTCAAATGGTCCCAAAGATGCTCTATTGGATTGAGATCAGGACTTTGTGGAGGAAACTTCATAATTTGTAGAACACCATCTTTTTTTCTTGTTGGATAGTTCATGCAAAGGTTAGAAGTGTGCTTTGGGTCATTATCCTGCTGGAAAATGAATCCTTGACCACAAAGCCTCAAATCCTGATGGTATTGCGTGTCTTGCTAGTATAGAGTGGTATTTCTCTTTTGTGAGAGTGTAAGTGATTCTATGAAGATCTCCAACTCCAAACTTTAGCCTTATTTTGTTTCCTCAGTAGTGGTTTGAACACAGCAACTCTGCCATGGAGACCAGCTTTTACGAGTCTTCTTTATATAGTACTTGTACTTACTAGAGTCCCATTGTTCACTCAACTGTGCCTAAATCTGTGTAGCTGTGGCTTTTCTGTCATGCAGTGATGTAACCTTGCTGTAATAAGCCTCAGAATCAGTAGTCACTTTAGTTCTGCCAGATCTTGTCTTTGAAGAGCATGATCCAGATTATTTATATCTGCTTATAGTTCTTTGGATGGCTCTTTTTGAAACAAATTTTTGCCGAGATCTGGTATTGGGACATTCCCTCTCTTGAAAGGGCAATTACACCAGTACACATTTGAAAACTTGTTGATTGATTTTTACAAACTAGTTGGTGATTCTATATAATTTGAGTGCGCTGATCTCAAAAATATAGTTAGTTTTTCCCTATCACATATGGTTTTCTTACTACAGGGTGTGTCATAAATCCCCCATTTATCCCCAAATGTGAACCATCTTATCGAGACCAACATTGGATTGCACATGCTAAACCATAAATTTTGTTGTTATAGACTACAGTAATGCTTACATAATAATGTAGGGTAAATATATATAACAACCAGTCCCATTCCCAGCAAAATACTCTCTCCCCTCCCATCAATGGGTGGTTAACATTTGGGGACAGATGAGGTATTACAACACCCCTTGTAGCACAAAATCTTTAGGTGATAGAGTAAAACCTAATTAAAGCAGAATTGAATAGCTCCTAGCTCTTGGACTAGCATATTGCTTGTTTATGAAAGAATAAAAAAATAACTGAAAGAAACAAAATATATTTACCTTCTTTACTTGCAAACATTTCAGGACTTATTCCAAAGACTTAAGACTACGAAGGTAGATCTGACTAATGATGACTAAACCAGTGCTTCTTTGATGTTTTCTTATGCTGTGCGTTAGGCTGATCTCGTTGCAGACACCAGCAGTAATCCACCATCATATTTGTATGCCATCTTCCTTGATATCTTCTTTCCATGATTTTGATGTCCTGGTGAAATCATTCCCTTTGCTCCTCACTGACATCGAGATTTTCAGGAAAATGGTCAAGATGTGAAAATAAGAAGTGAACTTTCAGGCTCATGTTGCAGCCTAAGGCGCAAAACTTTTTAAGCATATTTTCCACCAGTCTTTCATAATTTTGGCTTTTGTAGTTTCCCAAGAAGTTTTCAACATCATCTTTGAAACCAAGCCATGCTCCTTTTTCTTTATTGGTCATTGTGTTCAGGAAATGATCATCTGTCAATAACTTTCTAATCTGAGGACCTATAAAAACACCTTCCTTTATTTTCTCATAGCTAATCTTTGGATATTTTGAACAAATGTACTTGAAACACTCACCTTCTCTATTCAATGCTTTGACATACTGCTTCATCAAGCCTAACTTAATGTGCAAGGGTGGTAGGAAGATTTTATTTGGTTCAACTAGATGTTCATGTAAAATGTTCTTTGATCCTGGGGTAAGATTCTCTCTAGGAGGCCAAGTTTTCCTCTTCCAGTGCTGGTCACGTGCTCGACTATCCCATTCACAGATGAAACATGGCATCTTAGTGTATCCTGATTGCTGCCCAAGTAACATGCAAAGGACTTTGAGATCCCCACACAATATCCATCTATGATTTTGATACTGAATTTTTTCCAGAAGCAGTTTCATGTTATCATAGGTCTCTTAAATAAGTAGAATGGGCCACTGGGACTGGTTTGGTATTCGATGCCTAGCTTGCACACTAATCCTGTGATGTCCTTGCAAAATACCAAGGGACCATCTTCTTCAAAAAAAGGCACAAAGTCTTTCTCACAATTTCTGTACCAAGCGAAGTATGTGTCGGATGCCAATAAATTGTTCTCCTGCAATCTAGACCCCAAAAGTTCTGCAGAGTCCTTAGGCAGATTCAAATCCCTGACTAAGTCATTTAGTTTGGCTTGGGTTAATGGTTTAGGAGGATCTTGGTCAGCTGTTGGCTGTTCATAAACATCATCATTGTCTGGATTTGGAGCTGAATCAGAATCTGAATTGTATTGATCCAGACTCTCAGGTGGGTGGGGAATAGGAACTTCTGGACCATGGGGTACTGGCCTTATTGCAGATGGAAGACTTGGGTATTGAAGGCTCTCTTTATTCTTTGCATTATAACCTTTAACATTGCAAGAACAGAAGTAGCAGTCGTCGGTATGGTTTCTAGGCTCGCACCATACCATAGGGATCCCAAATGGCAAACTTTTCTTTTTACCTTTGCCCCAATTCCTTAGTGCCACAACACATGTAAGAAACCTTGTGTGGAGCCCAACTTTTGTCTTGGTCTCCTAATTTAATTCCAAAATAAGCATGATAAGCTCTCTTAATGAAGGTCGTTACATTTGTCCTTTGTTTTACAACAACATACCAACCACAAATATAACAAAATATGTCTGGACTATGGGTACATCCTCTAGAAGCCATTATTAAAATTTTAAAGACAATGTTAGAATTATCTATCTGAAAAATATGAAAAAACGAAATTAATTAAAGATAAAAAAGGTAAAAATTACAAAAAGCCCCAAAATTGTTTTGCTAATAACTTTAAAACTGTGGGTGATAGGAAAAAACTGGTAGCATTTTTGAATTCAGCGCAGCAAACTGCTTCAGAATCACAACTCAAAATAAAGAAATTGATTTTCATGCAGACGGGTGTTATTTGTCCTCTCTGGGATAAAATTAGTTCCTTAAAACATTTCAATTACAGCCTGTAAAGAGAGAATAGAGAAAATTATTTCTTATTTTTTAATCAAAATGCTACAATGTCATTGACTAATTGGTTTTATCAGTTATAATAGACCAGCTGTTAAAATTACTGTATGAATACACTATTTTGAGGATTAATAACATTTGGCTATGGTCTGTCACCAATACTGGGTTAAAATTATTGTTGTTATACTGCAAAGAAAAAATGTAACATGACCAAAAAAGATCATTTTCATTAATATGTCCTTTCTTATGAAATAAAAGCTACATTACTTACACATGTAGTAGAATATATGAAATACCATTTCATGTAAAAAAAAAATACCTTAATATAGCTGACACTTTCTCAGAGTTGTATTATTTTCTAGAAATTGTCTAAAACTGAGGTGGATGCAGACTTTTGAATGCCACTGTATATACACCTGGGTCTTTTTCATCCTTAGGTTTGTTCCTTATTAACATGTATGTCATTTATGCAGTTATTATATTTGAATGCCACATTAGTGCCTATTCTCTGACAAGTTTTCTTAAGCCTTTTCAAGTTTTTGTTATAGGGAATAATAATAATTTTCTTGTAATCCTTGTGTACAGTTGACCTGCCAGTACAAAAGGTTTTTCTGGCTGCTAAATGAACATTAAAAATGAACCATTTGGGATAATAGAGATTTTTAAATATATCATCTCATCCCATAAGTAATGTAATTTTTTAGATCGGAATTTGAAGGACAAAAAAAAACTTGACAAACTTTTTAATCTAGTATATATTTTCCATTGGAATCAATGACACTCTGCCAATGTCCTACAAGCTTTTCAATGCCATGTTTATAAAATTCAGGTGGTTTTGAGGCAAAAAATGCACAAAGACTGGTGTGCAGGTCATCTAAAGAAGTATACTGTTTCTCATCAAGATAGTTTCGCAGACTCCTGAAGAGATGATAATCTGAAGGCGCAAGGTCGGGAGAATATGGAGGATGTGGAAGTTTTTCCCACCCAAGCTCCTCAATTTTTGCAGGAGTGATCTGAGTGGTATGAGGATGTGCATTGTCATGATGGAACACGATTCCTTTCCGATTAACCAAAGAAGGTCTCTTTTCTTTTAGTACAGTGTTCAATCGATCCAGTTGTTGACAGTAGACTTGAATGGTGATTGTTTGGTTGTGTGGTAAGGTTTCAAAGTGTATTACACCACCTTTATCCCACCAAACACTAAGCAACACCTTCCGAGGGTGAAGATTTGGTTTTGGCTGTGGTGTCACTGGTTCTCCGGCACAAACCCACTGTCGACGGCGCTTAACATTCTGGTACAGTATCCACTTTTCATCACCAGTCACTAAATGGTGCAAAAACAGATCTTGGAGTTCACAGGAATGAAGAGCTGTGCTAATGTTTACCCACACCCTCAGATTGTCGACTGACAATTCATGTGGCACCCATTTTCCTAACTTAGGCACTTTCCCAAGTTGTTGCAGATGTTGATGGATGGTGGATGGTGGATGAATTGAGTTTCTGGGCCAATTCTTTGACAGTTGTTGAACAGTCTTCTTCAAGTGCGGCTAACAGCAGGTCATCATCAAACTCAGCAGGGCGTCCAGTGTGCTGCATCTGTCAAACAGCAGTCACCATTCCTAAACTTTTGAAACTATCTTTGACATTTCCTCACATGCAGAATATCATTGCCATAAACGTCCTGAATGTTTCGCATTGCTTCAGTAGCACTATTCCCTTTTTTGAACTCGTAAAGCATTATATGCCTGATATGCTCTTCTGATACCGCCATGTTTATGAGGGGTTCACATAAAACAAAACACACGTCTTCACTGGTCAAGGTCTGTAAAGTATGTAGCAAAACACGATAGATCTCCTCTTAGATATAACCTTTGGAAAATTTATGCTTAAACTGAGTAGGACTAATTTAAACTTAATCTATCGTAAAAAATGACATTACTTATGGGATGACCTGATATTATTGATTTTTTTGTATTTCCTCATCAACATAAGAAGGGTGACAGATTCTATATGCTCTTAGGAACATTGAAGATACAAGTGATTTTTTTATTTGGTCATCATGAAATGAAAAATAGTGAATGTAAGAGTTTGAATTGATCTTCTTCCTATACACATCTGTTGTCTGTGTATAGGAAGGAGACCAATTCAAACTCTTACATTCAGTATTTTTCGTTTCATGATGACCAAGTAAAAAAATCAGTTGTATCTTCAATGTTCCAAAGAGCATGTAGAATCTGTCACCCTTTTATGGTGATGAGGAGATACAAAAGAAAAATCAACAATATACAGGGTGTCCGAGAATTATCTGTACAATTTTTGGCTGTTATTAAAAGTCAACCATGAAGTGTAGAAATTCCAGTGTTGTCCCATTTTACAGAGAATCTCATTAAGTTTTTTCTGATACCACGTTTCGACAAGTTTTTTAGAAATGTACCCGGGTGGCAGACATTGATGATTTAAAAGCAAGAATCACAGCTGCTATTGAGCGAATTGATGTGGATATGCTGCAGCGTACATAGCAACATTTGGAGTATCGATTGGATGTTTTGCAAATCACTAATGGTGCACATATCGAAGGTTTGTAACAACGTTACTTTAATAAAAGAAACTTTTGAAAATACAGATTCTAAATAATCTTGTTTGAGAATTTTACGTGTGTTATCAAGAATTTTATTAAAAGATGAAATTGTACAGATAATGTTCGGACACACTGGAATTTCTAAAAAACTTGTCAAAACTTGGTATCAGAAAAAACTTAATGAGATTCTCTGTAAAATGGGACAACACTGGAATTTCTACACTTCATGGTTGACTTTTAATAACAGCCAAAAATTGTACAGATAATTCTCGGACACCCGGTATTTAAAAATCTGTATTATCCCAAATGGTTCATTTTTAACACTCATTTAGCAGCCAGAAAAACCTTTTATACTGGCAGGTCAACTGTACACAAGGATTACAAGAAAAGTATTGTCCTTCCCTATAACAAACTTGAAAAGGCTTAAGAAAACTTGCCAGAGAATAGGCAATAATGTGGCATTCAAAATAATTGCATAAATGACACGTTAATAAGGAACAAACCTAAGGATGAAAAAGACCCAGGTGTATATATATTACCATGTAAAGAATGTCCTGATAATGTATATGTAGGAAAAATGGGAAGGAGACTCAGTAAAAGAAATTATGAATGTAAGAAAAATGTGAGGGTGGGAATGAAAAAAGTGCTGCATTCTGTCATGTTAGAGACTACAGGGTGTCCCATAAGTTCATCATGATAGGAAAAAAAATAAAAAAAGGCAAAACAAAAACTTTTATTTACAGAATGTGCTCAATATGTCCACCATTGTTTTCAATACTCAAATTCAGACGTGATACCCAGTCAGCAAGCACACGGTGAATGATGTCAGGAGTAATGGTGTTACATGCCCCAATAATGTGCTGCCGCAAATGTTAAACACTCCTAATTTTCTCTGCATATACCAATGCTTTTAAGTGGCCCCAGAGATAAAAATCTAGTGGTGTGAGATCCAGGCTTCTAGCTGGCCATTCCACAGGCCCTCGATGTCCTATCCACTGACCAGGGAATTGTTGGTACAGGTATTCCCTTACTTGGGTGCTGTAATGTGCAGGAGCACTGTCTTGCTGGAACCATGTTGGGAAATTTCCTTCTTCATTCAAGACACTGGGAAATGCTTCTTCCTTGAGCATACGTAGGTAGGTGCCTCCAGTGACATGTTCATTGAAAAAGAGGGGCCCTATGATGCGATCCTTCCAAATGCCACACCATACCATCACCTGAGATGCATCTTGTTCGTTTGAAGAGGTATACCAGTGAGGGTTGTTTTGAGACCAGTAGCGGGTGTTCTGTCGATTTACCTCACCATTTCCATAAAAAAAAGCCTCGTCACTGAACAGAATGGTGGATGGGAACTTGGCATCCCGAGCATATGAATTATGATTTGTAGAAATAGAAAAATATGAATTTCTCCTATGATGCTGGACTTATGGGACACCCTGTATAACCATGTAATAGATCTCAATAATTGCAATGTTGTTTTCAAATCTAATAATTATGTTAAGTGTAGAATTGTTGAATCTAGTCTTATATAGACTATATACAAAATTTTAATCTATCTGATGGTCAATTCTCTTTTAACAAAATTATATGTAATAAAATTAAGAATTTTGTAACAGTACCATCCAAAAATCCCCAGGCAATACAGGTACATCCATCAGGTCAAAAGTCTCAAAACTGGGTTAGAAAAATAACTATCCTCTGGTAAGAGGATGGGAAGGTTCAGTCGGCTAATCCTAATAAGTAACTTCTAGGTGTAGCTATGTAAACTGTTTTCTGTTTATCCAGTCATTACCAATTGACAAGGGCTCACGAGGAGCCAAAACTGTATTGGTGTTAAAGAATTAAAAATTTAAGCCTTCCCGAAGAGTGGTTTCCTTCTTCATACTTTGTCATGACTGTTATTTTACATTATGCATATACACACATATATATTATATATATATTATATATATATATATATATATATATATTAGGGTGATCCACAAAATTGACGTTTATTTTTTTTGTGCTCAGTGTTTATTTGGTTCCTTTCCCCAAGAAAACACTGCATACCAAGTTTTAGGTCATTATGACTTTATTTAAGGTATACACAAGCTGACTAAGGAAAACTCACATTTGTTTGATCTCTTTCCCTATAGAATGACTCTTGTATTAGGAAAATGATTCTTAAGTATTACATATCTACAAGTAAATTATTATTTAAGTGATTAATTTATTAATTAGAGGCAAACCAAACACAAACAATGTTGATTGAAACAAGAAAACAACTCTCTCATCCTCACAATTACAAGTTAGCCTTGCTTGTACTAGGGAACTGGCATTGATGTTGAGATGGTGTGGTTAAGTTGACCTTGCCCGAGTAACTAATATTCTTTTTTTTTTGTATTAGTTATGTAAGTTCCTTTTCTTCATGTAAGTCTTGTCTCCTTTGTGTGGTAATAGGCTGGTGATGGCCATAATTTAAGGGTTTTATTTAATATTGACATTTTTGTGTGTGGTATGGACTAATGTTGTTTGTTTCTTTTGGTTTGTAGTAATTATTAGTGTTGTTTTTTGACCAAGTGCTTAGTTGGTTCTGAATACACATTAGTGTATGATCAATAAAATTGTTCATATTTTCTTTAGTTACCTGTAAAAACTTGCCTGCTGATACAATTAACCTTGTAAGTGTTATTTTTGTTTCAGTGATTAAATTAGGTGAAGGACACTTTACTTTTCTTAAATCCTCACACCATAAGCCAAGGAGTAAGTCTTTAAAAGAAGCAGATTGGCTATGCCCCAGAGATTTTAAAGGTGAGAACCAGGGTTGTGGAGTCGGTCCAAAATTTTCCGACTCCGACTCCACACATTGTAAAAAATCTAAAAATCCGACTCCAACTCCTCACATTTTAAATATACGACTCCGACTCTAGTGTTTCACTCTATAATTATCATAATAATAAGACATTTCATCACCACCACACTAAGTGTGAAATTTTATATTTTATATTTTATATTTAAATAAATATTAATTGTATATTCTGAAAATGTAAAAAAAAAATATTAAAAAAACTTAATCTAGGGGCTATCAATGAATAAGGTTTATTGACCAAAAAAACTAAATAACCTAAATGTTAGTATTCAGGATTTAGAAATTAAGGGTGACACAGGACACAGAAATTGGAGTCGGAAGTTTTTTACCGACTCCAACTCCGCCCTGAAACGTGCGACTCCACAACCCTGGTGAGAACCCAGTTTCAAATTGGTAGGAGCCACCTATCTGACAATCTCAACCACACTAAAATTGGGAACTTGCTCACCTCATTTCTCTCATTCTTAGCAGTGCAGGTGGTGCTGAAGTCAAAGGATTTATTTTTACTTAATTGAAGACCCTCTGGGTGGTCCTCACTGGCAGCTCAATCTCCCATCTCAGCAACCAGCAACAGCTGCCATGACCCCACTAACAGAGTATCCAGTAGGTGAGTAATGCAAATGCATTTTTACATGAAACACTTTCTGGCATCATGCTCCCATTTCACTGGTGCCCAGACCCGGGGAGATTCAAGGGAAGCATTGAGAGAGGGCATTAGTATTGCCAACACTCACCACACTGCACAAAAACAATTGAGAGACTGAGACAGAATTATTTGCAAGAAGAGCCAACAATAGAGAATGGGTGATACAACAGGTCTTGCCAGTCAACTTACTACCACTGCTGTGGCTTCATCAACAGTCACTGTAAGCACAATAGCTAGTCCCATCCTGACAGTTGGAACTAATTTCCCATATAATCATGACAGTGGTGGTAGTGGGGAAATAGCTGCTACTTTACAGCCAATAGTAACAACCCCTGATAGACCAGCATGTCAGTCACTACCTATGGCAGGAACCCCTAAGGATGAGGGCAATGACCAACCATCATGGGCAATTCTTCAACAAATGGTTATGCAGAATGTTCAGACCATGGCTGTGATGTCTCAAATACTGGCTAATAGCCATACACCTAAGGTTCTTCCACCGGAAAAATACTGCCTGAGTGAAGAATATGATTTTCATGAGTTTGTGGGAACCTTTGAGAAATATTTCAACCAGGAATATCCAGGTTCCCTTGAAAGGATGGGATCCCTTTTAGTTAATTACCTTGATGGCTCTGCCTTAGAAATTTATAGAGTAATGCGGCAGTCTACTAGTGATTATGGGACATTGAAGGCCCATTTAATATCCTGGTATAAGAAAGAGCAAAGAAAGAAAGAAGAAAGGCAGAGTCATGACTTTATGGAGGCTACCAAGCACTCACATGAGACTATCTCTGCTTATGCCCTTAGAGTAATAAACTTAGCCTGTCAGTGCTTCCCTGGTATGGATGTCACAACTCTGTATAGTTAAAGATAGGTTTATTTCTGGGTTGCCATTGGAGCTGAAGCAGGAGCTGACCAAGATCATCCATACTCAAGGGACCTTACTAGGAACGGTGATCTCTTGGGAGAAGCTTATGGCAATAGCAGACTTAAATTCCACAGAGTCTCCCTTGGCAGGTCAAGCTGGAACCACCAATAGAGGCACCCAAGAAACATCCCCACCAGTGGGTCAGTGGCAGACATCCCAATCCTCTGTGAAGCCCCAACCTGAAACAGCAAATGTGACACATCTAGCACCAGCCCTTCCTACATCTCAAGCTACACCCCCAATGAATCAGTGTTCTTATCCACCTCCTTCAGAGACTTGGCCACCTAACTATACTGAACAAATCTCACATCAGTCAACACACACACACCACATCTAAGTTCACCAGTTACATTCAGGCAAGAACTGCCCATGGTTGCCATGGGAGCTCCTCAGTCTACTGCAACAAACAGTCAAGAAAAGCTGAGAGGGCCCAATGGAAGAAAAGTGAGAACTGCAGCAGACTTCCCTAGAGGGCAGTCTCACCCACCAGCCAATAACTTTCAGCAAGTTGCAGCAGCCCCAAGAGGCCACAGAACATGTACCTATTGTCAGCAGTCAGGGCATACAAAGGGTCACTGTCCCTCGCGTCCTTTATGTCATTGGTGTGGAAAGCGGGGTCATCTCCATCAAGATTGCTATACTGCCAGGAACATTTGCATATGTTGTAAGCAACATGGACATAGCCCTGTGCTATACTGCCAGGAACATTTGCATATGTTGTAAGCAACATGGACATAGCCCTGCACAGTGTCCTACTCAGAGGAACTATTTAACTAAGAGGCCACAATGGCCAAGTTGTGGAGGACCACATTTGAGTCAAGATTGCACAAATGATCAAGGGTTGGTCACACCATCACAAAAACTAGCACCAGAATTGGGAAACTAGATAGCTCTGTCATGGAAGGCCGCATGCCAGAGCTACCCCAGCATGCTAGCAATGAACGGTCTTTTGGAGGCAAAATTGCTTCCCAGGAAGCAACACCATCAGGGCAATATCCATTAGCAAGTCAGATTGCACACAACTACCTTCAGGCCCCCCAGAGTGAGACTGAAGATGAGACAATGGAAGATGTTGAACAAGTTGGAACCCTGGAGAGGGATGAAGAGCAGCCAGTGAACACTGAAGATGAATTGGCTGAAGTTCTGGACCCCAAGACAAGAGCAGCAACCAAGCAATGCCTTAGTCATCCAGCCAAGAATAAAAAATTCTCCCTACACAGCCCCATTGTCAGCTCTTGTGGATACAGGTGCTGCAGTCAGTTTGATGTCCGCTTCATGTTACTATCAACTTCCCTCTGATAAATTCCCACTAAAGGAAGTACCTTTCAAGGGGATTAGGGATATAGGTAAATACATTGCACCAGTTCTGGGTGGTTGTACAGTAGGGTGGGTCACTTTTGGACTTTTTTTGAAAAGTTATGGTACTTACCTCGTATATCGTGACAAATTGACCAAAAACCATGAATAAACTAAAAAAAAGACAATCGGGTAATATTTAGGGTCCCCGCCCCACATTTGAAAAATAGGCCCCCTATTCACACAAAAAATGGTGATTTTTGGAGATATTTTTGGTCATAGTTTCCTTACTAATCATTGTATTTAAAAAATGTTGCTACCAAAATGTAGAGAATAATGGTATCCTCTTATTGTGAATGTTTTAAAACTATTTTAGTTGTATATGGTGCTGATATTTTAGTGGACCTTATGAAATTTTTCCCTATTTTCATTTCTATAACATTTATTTACAGTATTTCCAGGTTTTCCAGGTTTTATCTACAAAAAGTATGCAAATATAACCAAATGTATGATAAATTTGCTTTTCTTTCAGAATTCTATTATAGATTTGCTTAATTTCATAGTTTATTAAAATTAGTCAATAGTCATGGCTAGCAGTAACCAAATATTAAGAACAGACCTAAGAAAATATGATTCTTTATTGGGAAAGTTAGTGGAAGACATATGCGCAAGAGAAGGAAGCATGCTTCCAACGAATAGTGAAGTTCTCAGTCACTTTTTCTTCTTGAGAGGGGATCAAATGAAAAGCGACAATGTTTCAAAGGAAGAAAATATTTTGAGAGTATTAGATAAGGTAGAAAAGGTGTGGACTGTGGAGTATGGCTGGCATACCATCAAAATCCGTTAGAAAGCAGAAAGGACCCAAAAAAATGTTGTGGGATTTGATAAAAGAGCATGAGAAGTTGGGTAAAAATATAAAGAAGAAATGTTATGAAACCTAAAAAACATCTTTTCTGTCTCAGTTAGATAACTTATTTGATATATCAACTGAAAATGTATGTAATGAGATCCAAACTGATACATTGAGAACTATACAACATAAGAATGAGGATCTTCGCTTTTTGGAAGATCAGCGAAGTGCTAGAATACATTCTCTGGGTCCAATCGATAAAGCTTATGTAGCCAAACTGATCAAAAAGACTGCTAGAATAGGTGAAGAATGAAGAAAATTGAAAGAAAAAGAGCGAAAGGCATTAGAAGAAGACACACAAACTTGAATTATCTGAAGGTGAGTTAGTGGACTCAAGTAATGAAGATGATTTTACTTTGAGCCCAGGCCTATCAAAATTTCCTAAGTTACTACAGTCAACATTAATATCTAATACAGCTGATCATTTAGGACTATCATTTGAACAACACTCAACATTTGCATCTGTGGTAGCAGCTGAATGTGGGCTAGATTTAAAAAGAGATGTCATTATAAAAAAGTACTTCTGCACGAGCTGCGAAGAAGTCGAGGAAAGCTACTGCTGACACTATTAAAGAGTCATTCAACCCACCTCAATATTGTGTAGTCCACTTGGAGAGCAAAATGATACTGAATGTTTCAGGAGGAAAGCAGGATTGATTGGCAATACTTATATCGGGAGAGAATGTTGAGAAACTTCTCTCGATACCCGATATTGGTGTCTCAACTGGATCGACACAAGCTTGTACTGTTTTTAGCACAATCCAAGAATGGAAATTACAGGATAAGGTTTACGGAATGGTATTCAATACTACTTCATCCATTACTGGCTGGATAAAAGGGGCTTGTAAAGTACTGGAAGACCTCTTTGGAAAAAAATTATTATGGCTCGCATGTCGCCACCATATGGCAGAACGAGTTTTGTCAGCAGTGTATCTAAAGGTATTTGGAAAATCTACTTCACCCAAAAACAAATCTTTCAAGACCTTCAGAGATGTTATATGGGAGAAGCTAGATACTAAGTAACCCTTCAAACAGCTATCTATCAATGACAGACATCTCAAGGACCTGAAAAAATGCATCATAGATTTTATGACAGATTTGCTCAAAGATAACCAGAGCCTTCCCAGGGATGATTACAAAGAGGTAGCTGAAACAACTATGCTTGTTTTAGAAGAAATTCCTGCCAGAGGAATACACTGGATCAAGCTAGGAACTCTCCATCACGCCAGATGGATGGCTGTTATATTGTATACGAATAAGATGTTAGCATTTTCAGACCAAGCCAGATGTGATAATGTTACAATAAAAAAGCTGGAAAGAGTATGCTTGTTTACCGCGCTGATCTACTCCAAGTACTGGCTATCAGTCACCAACCCACTTGAGGCTCCTGAAAATGACCTCCTCCTATACAATGAATTAGTTCATTACAAAAAGATTGACATAGAAGTAGCAGAAGCTGTCCTCAACACTCTAAAAGGTCATTACTGGTACCTATCTGAAGAACTTGTAACCCTTTCTCTCTTTGGAGATTTACCTCGTAGTGAAAAGGACAAGGTGGCCAAAAAACTTTCCTCTTTCAATCAACCACCAGAATTCAAACAGGGTAAGCCGATATTTCCATCCTAAAAGAACGAATTAAAATTCAATGGGAGATTGGATAAGGACTCCAGCTGTAATGTGGGACAGCAACAATGATTTCAACGGATGAAGAGAATACTCTCTTCAACTAAGGTTGTTAATGACACTGCAGAAAGGGGTATCAAACTTTTGCAGGATTTTCATGGCTGATGTAGGGATGAAGGTGAATTTCAGGCATTGCTTCAAGTTGTAGAGGAAAACAGGCATGTTTTCCCAAAGTTTTCCAAACAAGGTCTCTTGAATTTGTAATTTCTTTCCATTTATAATTTCATTTCATTTATAATTTTTCATTATAATTTCAAGAATAGCACTTTGTTTCCATTTGATTAAAATTGTTTTGTGTTTGTATTTCATAATAAAAAAAAAAAAAATGATGGGACTTTGCATATTTTTTTAGATTAATAAAAGTTTTTTTTTTTTTTTTTTTTTTTTTTCAGCAAAATTTACTAATTTTAATCTACTAAACATGTACAAAGTTGTTCCCACTTTGAATCTCTAAACCAAAAAAGTGTTGCTCATTTAAGCCTATCTGCTTTTTTTATTTATATTTTCAAAGCCCATCGCCACAGAGCTGCATTGGGATGATGCTCTATGGATGGCAGTGACATCCAAAGTATATAAGGTACATAATATTTTATTGCAGTTCAGATCTTCCAAAGATATAAAACAGCAGCATTTTTCTCTTAGAAAATGCATCAAAATGACCAAAGAGATATAAAAAATTTAATAAATTTAACTCGAAGGTTAATAAAAATTATTCAGATCGAAGTGCATTATTATTATTCTCTACATTTTGGTAGCAAAATGTTTTAAATATGATGATTAGTAAGGAAACTATGACCAAAAATATCTCCAAAAATCACCATTTTGTGTGTGAATAGGGGGCTTATTTTTCAAATGGGGGGCAGGGACCCTAAATATTACCCAATTGTCTTTTTTTTTGGTTTATTCATGGTTTTTGGTCAATGTGTCACAATATAAGAGGTATGGTAAGCACTATAACTTTAAAAAAAAAAAGTCTAAAAGTGACACACCCTATTGTACAGTCACACTCATGTTTCCCAATTTTGAAACACAACCAATTGAATTTGTGGTTGTGAGAGACCATGTCTCAGACTTTGATCTGATCTGTGGGGTAGACATGTTACAGACTGATAGTTTGCTTCCGGACTTGGCTAAATGAGAACTCCTCACTCAGAAGGGAAGCCAACTTGTCACAGTTGCCCAGGATGAACAGCCACTTCCAATCAGCCTTGAATGTGAAAGTGTGGAAGATGTTGAAGATGCACCCGACACCTGTCAAATGATAGAGGCATGTTTCCACCTCCAAGGATACAACTCTGATCATGAGTTAATGCATTTGGAAAATAACTCCTCTGTAAAAGATTTGATTATACAACCTGGAGTAATAAATGTCACAGAAGACAACTTTTTGGTTGCAGTATTCACCCTTGGAGACTTTTCATAGAAGATCTCCAGAGGAAACTTAATTGGGAAGGCTATGAAACTGCAGGGCAAGGACTCACTGGTACATCTGGTAGACTTCACTGACAGTTCAAAAACTTCTCAAAATCAGAAGGACTGGACTTCACAAATGATGGTTGATGCTTTTGAGTTGACAAATACATCTCTCTCAGCAGAACAAAATGACCAGTTAGTCTAGTTGTTGATGTGCCACCAAGGAGCTATTAGTCATGGTGATGAGGATGTTGGCCACACAACCATTATCAAGCATCAGACTGAAACAGAACACAGGCTTTCAGTCCATATCCCAGTAAGGCGAGTCCAAGGACCTGTACTACAGGACATTGAAGAGCATTGCCAACAGCTGGAGTTAGATGGTATCATCAGACAAAGTTTCTCCCCATACTCTGCACCTGTCGTGCCAATTAAGAAAAGTGATGGGTCAATACAGTTATGCATTGATTATCGAGAGCTCAACAAAATAACGAAATGAGATTGCTTTCCATTACCTAATTTGATTGACACACTCTTCAATCTGCATAGAATGCAGTACTTTTCTACCATTGATTTAGTCAAAGGATATTATCAGGTTGAGATGGAGGAATCCACTGTTGAGACAACTGCATTCTCCACCCCTCTTTCCCAGTGGGAATTTCTTGGAATGCCCTTTGGGGTGGAAAATAACCCAGCTACCCAGTGATGATGATGGCATTATCTGGGATCCCATGGTCTACCTTGATGATACAATAGTAGTAAGCTGCACCTTCCCCAAACACATTGAAATTCTGGGAAGGGTCTTACATGCCTTGGAATCTAATGGTTTTAAAATCAAACCCTCAAAGACAGCTTTGCCAAGAGGAAGTGACATTCCTGGGACATCAGGTGTCATCCAAGGGGATGGTCCGACTGGTAAAGAACCTAGAAGGCATTGCCAAGTTTCCAATCCCAAACACCATCAGAAGACTCCACCAATTCTTAGGGGTGGTTAATTTCTATCAATGACACATCCAAAATTGCAAGATGCTGACTTGGATAGCAAGTTGCCAGGCTGCGTTTGATAAACTAAAGGAGGCCTTAGTTAGTCCGATTTTGTTGACATACCCAGAGAGGTCAAAGGAAACTAAACCCCTGCAGCTCCATGTAGATGCTTCTAACATTGGAGCTGGGGCTTGCTTGTCCCAAGAGCAGGAAGGAAAGAATAGGGCCATAGCCTTTGTTTCAACCACATTCAATAGGGCTGAACAAAAGTACTTAACCACTGAACGAGAATTAGCTGCTATTCAATGGGCTGTGAGGACCCTAAAACCCTTCCTTTATGGAATAAAAGTCAAGATTTTTACTCATCATCAACCTTTAACCTTCCTTTACAATATGCCATTAGTAAATAACAGAGTTGCTCGCACACTGGAAGAGCTGAGTAGCATTGAATATGAGCTAGTGTACATACCTGGGAAACAGAATTGTATCACAGATGCACTATCCAGGTCTCCGGTTGACACTTATTGTCAAGAATCATTGGATCAATATGACAACTGATCAAATGCTGTTCCAAAAGGATTCATAAAGACTGAGGTCCCAGGGGTAGGAGATTCCCTCTTTTATTGTCTATCCTTGTGTAGTAGTAGCACAATGGATCATCATTGGGAAATCAGAGAAGCAACAGTAACAGAATTAATTAACAGGCAAAATAAGTATGAGATCTCTTCTGATAAAGCTATCACCCATCAGCTGAATCTGATGAAACATGTTGGTCAGATCCCAACCCCATGCGTGATCAAGTTGATAGTGATATGAATAAGGTAGAGATTTGGGTATATCATGGAGATCAAGCTCCCTTAAAGTATGGTTCTGACAACTACCATGGTCGATGTCATCTACAATGCCTCGCTGGGATCCATTACAATTGGTTAAACCCTATACACCTACCTGGTCAATCAAATGATAAGCCTTCCCTGAAATTCTAAATGTGAATAGGGAAACTGATAACTCCTTTTGAAGAATTTACACTGCTTGATGATAGCATGGAGGAGGACCTTGCACCTGACACAGAGGCTAGTGGGGAAGGGAATCTACCATCTGATGACCTTACACCACAATTGGAACTGACATCAGTTGTGGTGGATATCTGTCTGGTGATAACTTTGAAAGAAGGAGAACAACTCCCAAAAGGAAGAGGGGCATTGTTACTGGAAGATGTAATAACCTTACAAAAACTTGACCCTCACCTACGTCACCTTAAAAAGGAGATTAAGCAACAATGGCCAGCAAAATGATATAATGGAAACCTACAACCATATAAATGAGATCATCAGCAATTGGTAGTTATTGATGACATCATTTACCATAGGGTCATTCTCTGTCAGATCAACCAAAAAAAATTGAAATTAACACCCTCATCTCTCATATTTTGCTGAAATTTGGTTTATAGGGAGTTTGTGAGCCCTGAATCCATTTCTGAAATTATAAGGTCAATCCGACCAACGGTTCAAGAGATATGACCTCGGGCAATTTGAGGTCACTCGCGAGGTTACTAACATTTGGCGAGCCATAACTTGGGTAATAATTGTCATAATTATATAAAAGTATATATATTTAGAATCAGAAAATGACAAGGAATCCAAATCTGCAAGTTTTAGAACTCTAGGTTGAAAAATAAAAAAGTTACACTGTAACCAAAATTTGAGGTCACGATTTGACCTCTGGGGTATCAAATGAGAATTTTTTTTTAAATGTAAAAAATGAAGGCATAGGCATTGGCTATTAGAATCAGCAAAAAAAAGTTTGTTTATGTTAGTATTTTTCATGTAACTAACATATAAGTGAACACCATATTCATAAGTTGTGCGTCAATTCTACCTATTTTTTCACACTTAAGCTCATAATTTGACCTATAGAAATTAAAATTACATTTTTTATAGATATAAAAAACAAAGAGTTCTTGACTAATAGAAACAATCATAAAAAGTTTGTTTATGTTGGTACTTTTCATGTAACTAACTTATAAGTGAACACCATATTTATAAATTGCTTGTCATTTCAAGGAATTTTTATATCTTAGCTATCAATTTGACCTCAAGCTCCAAGAATTTAATAAAAATTGTATTTCACTGCTAATCTACACTGGTAATAATAGTTATAATAGTGAAAGGGGAAGACTAAGCTCACATGTAGCCTAAACAAACCTGTTGAAACATGTTGCTACTTGTCTAAGTGCAGAATCAACACAGATAGTTGCAAAATTCCTTGTCTACAGGTTAGTACAGTTCCAGCCAGCACTGTGGGTGGCTGGTGGGTATGGTGTTTTAAAATGAGCCTCAGAGACTATCAAGGCCTAAAATATTAAGTGTGTATAGCTATATATTTTCTAAAAAATATATATTACCTAATTGTAAATCCTATATCTTTACAGATCAAATACAATGGTTCGGCACTTGAAATACTGCCAGGACCCTATTCAAAAACACAAGAAACGCATAACAATCAATCTTAGAAAAGTGACTGATGTACTTGTTGAAAATGTGCTGGAAGAGTGAAAAGAGACTCATTGTTGTGTGTGAACTGCTGGACACTGATAATGAAAAACCCCACTATACTTAGTACCACTGAAAACAACGAGTCTGAGCAGGATTCAAATGAATCATCTACTATCAGTGGCTTGAGTAACATCTCTTCAATTCAAGATCTGGACAATGACAGTGATTGCTTGATAAAGGAAAATCCTTCAACTTCAGTTGAACCAGTTCTAGCATTTCTGGACCAAACACCAGTTAAAAAAAGTAAGTAATAAATTAATATAATAACTTATATTTTACTACAAGGTCTGTTTGATCTACTATATAGCCAATTATATAGCATTTAAGGTAAGTGATACTTCAAAACCTGAAACTAAATCTGAAAAACATCTAGACAAATTAATGAATGAATTGAAACAGTCATTCCTGGAGAGCAAATGTCACCATCACAAACTACAAATATTGACACTCTCACCATACACAATTGAAAAAACAGCTAGTTTCTTTCAAACTACAACATACATGGTGAAAAGAAGCCGTTCACTTAAATCAGAACATGGAATCCTTCCGAAGATTCCACTAATGAGCAAAGGAAAAGTGATATCTGAAGAACACAAAGATATAGTTAGAAGATTCTATGAGTCAGAAGAGGTTAGTCGTATGTGTCCTGGCCAAAAGGATTGCGTGAAAGTTATCAGTGCTGAAGGTGCAAAAACGATTGGTCCTCGGGAATTTAAGAGAGATGTTTGAACTATATAAAAATGATGAAAAGAATCCCAAAATAGGATTTTCCACATTTGCAAAATTACGGCCATCATATTGTGTGCTTGCCGGTAGTGGTGGGACTCATTCTGTCTGTGTCTGCACATACCATCAAAATCCAAAATTGCAGCTGGCTGCATTGGGAGAAAGAGGTCTTTCATACAAGGATCTTATGGATTACAGTGTCTGCAGTACAGAAAGAGAGACTTGCATGATGCAACTTTGCAATGATTGCCCAAGAAAAGAGGGTGTCCTGGATTTTCTTGAGTTACTTGACAGTGTGAAATCAGCTCCAAATGAAATATCTTACAAGCAATGGGTGACTGTTGACCGTTGTACAATGGTTGATAAGGTGGAGCCACTTCATGAATACTTATCATCCCTAAGCATGAAAATATCCCGCATGGTTCGTCATCACTTTGTTGCTCAGCAACAATCACAGTACTTCAAGCAGTTGAAAGAAACACTACCACCTCAGAGCGAGGTAGTTATAGTAGGTGATTTCTCTGAGAATTATTCTTTCATTGTCCAGGATGCTGCCCAAGGGTTTCACTGGGACAATTCACAGTGTACAGTTCACCCTTTTGTCATCTATTATAGATCATCTGCAGACCAGGAACTTAGCCATTTTAGTGTCTGTTTCTTATCTGCATCACTAAAACAACACTATAATGGTTTACTCATTCATATTGAAGCTTATGACATATGTTAAATTCAGATGCCCACAATTGAAGAATGCACTATTTCTCAGATGGATGTGCTGGCCAATATAAGAACAGATACAACTTCACAAATCTCTGTTACCATGAAGAGATTTTGGTCTGTCTTGTGAATGGCACTTCTTTGCTACATCCCATGGCAAAAATGCATGTGATGGGATTGGAGGAACAGTGAAAAGAGCTACTGCTCGTGCCAGTTTGCAGAGAACTACAGAGAGGCAAATTCTTACACCAGAACACATGTTTCAGTTTTGTGAAGAAAACTTGAGCAAGAAGATAAATTTTTTCTTTGTAACTACAGCTGATTTGAAAGATGCAGAAGAACGGTTGGAACATCGATTCAAGGATAGTAGGGCTATTCCTGGAACTCAGAAATATCATAGATTTGTTCCCCTAAACAAGGAAGAACTGATGGTGTATCCCATTTCAAGTGGCATTGGAGAAAAGAAAAGAATAAGGAAAAGTCATTTTACTAATGAACCTGCAATGCTTGGTAACCTAAAATGTGTCAAACCAGGAGAGTATGTTGCTGCATTTATGACATGCAAGTTTGGTATGGAATTGTGGAGGAATATTGTGAAGAGTTTGATGATTTCACTGTGAACTTTCTACATCCCTCTGGGTCATCAGGATCAAGTGCATATTATTATCCATCAAACAAGGATTCATGTGCAGTACCAGGACATCATATATTAACTGTAATGAGTTGTCCTACCTACCCTAAGAGGAGGCAGCAGAATTCAATACATTTTTCCACAAAAAGAAATTGATGAGAGCATCGAGCATGCAAAAATTGTATTAGGCTAGCACATGAATCCTCTAAGTAGGTCTTCCCCTTTCACTATTATAACTATTATTGCCAGTGTAGATTAGCAGTGAAATACAATTTTACATTTTTTGCCTTTGTTTTTATATCTATAAAAAAATGTAATTTTAATTTCTATAGGTCAAATTATGAGCTTAAGTATGAAAAAATAGTTAGAATTGACGCACAACTTATGAATATGGTGTTCACTTATATGTTAGTTACATGAAAAATACTAACATAAACAAACTTTTTTTTGCTGATTCTAATAGTCAATGCCTATGCCTTCATTTTTTACATTTAAAAAAAAAATTCTCATTTGATACCCCAGAGGTCAAATCGTGACCTCAAATTTTGGTTACAGTGTAACTTTTTTATTTTTCAACCTAGAGTTCTAAAACTTGCATATTTGGATTCCTTGTCGTTTTCTGATTCTAAATATATATACTTTTATATAATTGTGACCATTATTACCCAAGTTATGGGTCGCCAAATGTTAGTGACCTCGCAAGTGACCTCAAATTTCCCGAGGTCATATCTCTTGAACCGTTGGTCGGATTACCTTATAATTTCAGAAATGGATTCAGGGCCCACAAACTCCCTATAAACCAAATTTCAGCAAAATCTGAGAGATGAGGGTGTTAGGCACTGGTTGATCTGACAGAGAATGACCCCATAGGGGAAGAGACCACCGCTTGCATTGTGTTGTTGCCAAAGGTGTTGCCAATATTCTCTACACACCACCTGTGTTTAAGATTGTGACTCAACATCCTTTTGAGTTGATTGCAGCAGATCTTCTCTCCTACCCTCTCTCTCAAAAGGGAATGTTTGTGCATTGGTGGTGGTTGATCATTTCTCTAAGTGGTTGTCCGTGGTCCCATTACCCAACAAACGGGCCTCTACTGTAGCACAAGCCTTCAAAACTCGAGTATATCCATTTCTGCCCAGGCTACTGGAAAAGCTACTCAGCGATAATGGGCCTGAGTTCACAGCCCAGGAATTTGGAGATACCTTGCTTGAACTGGATATACTCCATATAAGGACTCCTCCCTATTGCCCCACATCCAATGGGGCTGTGGAGCAAGTAAACAGGACACTAACCCAATATTTGTGGATGAGTTTGAACAAGGTTGAGACCTGGGATGACCATCTGCCCAGGGTGGTATCCTTTACAACAATACCAAGCATCAGGAGACTGGTATTTCTCCAGTAGCCTGTCTCTTATCCCAGACTCACACCTTCCCTCAGGGCCCTAGGATAGGCCACCATCAGCTTCAATATTGGGATGAAGGCCACCCACAGTTCGAACCCTATCACTTAAACCAGCTGGTGGAGCTAAAAATACACTATCCCAGCAACCTAAGCATCAATAAATTCAAAACTCAGTATACTGGACCATACTGTATAATTAAAGTGAACCCAAATGAAATTACTTATCAAGTTCAGTCAATGAACCCTCAGGAACCCACTATTTATAATGTTCACCACAAACATCTGAAAGTGGAATGTGGCTCCACCATATCTTCAACAGAACCACTACTACCAGATACTTTTGGGAGATGCCCATTATGAGGTTGAGTTCCTACCACAACCTGCACCTGTAGAGATGAGTAAGGGTCCACCTCTAATTGAAGAACCAAGCCATGATGAGCCATTCTTTAAGGGTTTTCGCTTCAACCCATTACTTGTGGAATGTCTGAGAAAAATTCAGCACTCTCCACAACCTGTATCAGTTGCAAGAGAGATTTCATGAACAGTCACCTCCCAGCAGAAAGTCTTCAAGATTAGATAAGAAAAGTGGGGAGGATAAAGTTAATGGGGACACAGAGAATGGATGCCCAGTAACAATCTCATCCTTTGATTCAGGGCAGGAACTCCCTTCCCCTGAATTGGAGCCAGTGAAACAAAGTACCCTAAGGTCTTTTCGATTTATTACCACCAATAACACTAGGCAACAAATTTCAACTTTTTTTTTGTTACAGACACGTGAACTACTGATTCCTACTAAAGCGCTGATGCTGATTTCAGATCTGATATCAAAATTTCTCTATCACGTCCAGATTTTGTGTAACCGAAAACCCCTATTTTTCATTTTTTTTCTCACCCGCTTCTATTACGAAAGCCGTCTAAGCTACTTTTCCGTGCCACGTTTTATGTTAAGCATACTTAAATAATTAGTGAACAGGGATGACTTTTCTCCTTTATTCTGGCTTAAGACAGACAGCGGAATTCCGCTGGCGGAGTTAGCACCCCTGCGCCCAACCATCCACCCAAAGCGCGTTAGTATTTTGTTGTTACTACTGAAAGGCAAATTCCTGTTCTTAAGTGAAACTTTGGTGTGTCCTCTTCCTTTGTCGCTTGTAGGATGATGAGCTCTCCTTCTGCAGGAACCAACAATAATCTCCCATCATATTTGGGTTGAAATTACCTTGGTATCTGTTTTCCATAACTGAGATCTGTTGGTGGAAGCGCTCACCATGCTCGTCACTTACAGCCCCAAGGTTGGCCGGGAAGAAGTCAAGATGAGAATGTAAAAAATGAATTTTCAAAGACATTCTGCATCCCATTATTTCATAAGATTTAAGCATGTTTTCTACGAGTTTACGGTGGTTTTCAGCTTTGTGGTTTCCAAGAAAATTTTTGACAACTTCAACGAAAGATGTCCATGCTCCTAGTTCATTCTCATTTAGGTTAGATGGAAATGATGAGTCGTGGATGACACTGCGGATCTGTGGTCCAGTGAAAACTCCAGCTTCTAGCTTAGCATCTGTCAATATTCCTTTGAATTTATCCTTTAAATATTGGAAACCACTACCTTGATGATCCATACCCTTCACGAAATTTTTCATAAGGCCAAGTTTAATGTGAAGTGGTGGAAGATGTACTTTCTGAGGGTCAATAAGTGCTGGGTGTTTCACATTGTATTTACCAACAACATGTTCAGTTCTAGATGGCCAATCATGTTTTTTGTAGTGGTTCTTGTCATCTCTGCTGTTCCATAGACACAAAAAGCACATATATATGCTTTGTGTAGCCCAACTGTAACCCAAGAAGTAATGATACAACTTTAAGGTCGCCACAAATATTCCATGTGTGGTCCTTATATTTGATGAGTCTTAGCAGCAGTTTCATCGATTCATAAGTCTCATTAAGGCCAGTGGCATGTGCTACAGGTATTGAAGGTTTTTCATTGCCGTTGTGCAGTAATACAGCTTTAAGGCTAGCTTTACTAGAGTCAATGAACAGTCTCCATTCTTTTGGATCATAGCGACAGCCAATCCCTTGCATCAGACCACTGATATCGTGGCAGAAACAAACGTTTTCTTCCTGTAAGTAAAATGATGAAAACTGCAAATGGCGATGGCGGAAATGGGAAACTTTGGTGTTTGGTTGGAGAAGATTAAATTCTTGAAGTCTTGAACCAAGCAACTCTGCCTTTTCTTTTGGTAATTCCAAATCGCGCACTAAGTCATTTAACTCCGCTTGACTTAACAAATGTGGGGAAATATTTGCATCTGGAACATATATGCCATCTTTCCGTTTCTATATCACTAGCAGAATCTTCAGATGAACTGCTGTCTGTTATCGTTGCCGGTGGAACTGGTGGTGGATTTGTTTCATCATGTGGTACTGGTTTCATTGCTGATTCGCAGTTTGGGTACGTGATCTTTGATTTGTTTTTCTTTGTGAAACCAGCAATCTTTGTCAAACAAAAATAACAATCATTGAAGTGATTTTTCGGCTCACGCCAAACCATGGGGACTGAGAACGGCATAGCTTTTCTTTTACCATTCATCCAAGCTATTAACATTGCATTGCACTGTGCACAGCAAATATGTGGTGCCCAGTCCCTCTGTTGGTCTCCTAACTTACAGTCAAAATAACACTTGTAGGCAAGTTTAATCTTTGTTGTTATGTTTCTACGTTGTGGCTTAGGTGTATATTGTCCACAGACAAAGCA
Source organism: Bathynomus jamesi (assembly GCA_023014485.1). Lineage (NCBI taxonomy): Eukaryota > Metazoa > Arthropoda > Malacostraca > Isopoda > Cirolanidae > Bathynomus > Bathynomus jamesi. The sequence goes on along the minus strand of JAJOZX010005868.1, from coordinate 159,976 downwards.
GAAGTTGTCTGGGTGATTTACACAAGCACGTCTATTTGATGCCATTTTGAATTACCATACAATATCTGAAAAAACGTAGAAAGTAATTATTACGATGTGCAAAATAAAAAGAAATACACACCGTAGTACAAAACAAATGCTATAAAAACACACAAGTCACCACAACCTGTCACTTGCTCATCAGCAGAGAGCTTCAACAACCGTTCTGCTTGACTGTCACGTAGCGACTTACCGTTGGGCCGTTGCCCGTTACTATGCTCTTGACTCAGTGTTGCCAACTCGGGATAAATTTTATTTATCAAAATTGTTCGAATTTGTATATAGTTAGCAAAAAAAATTGCTTTAACCTTGAAAAGCAAGTTTCATATTACTGGCATTAAGCCGATTAAAACCAAAATCTGGATGTGGTAGAAAATTTTACGAAAAGTGATTTGCATTTTACACAAAATCTAGACGTGATAGAAAAAATCTAATTATAGATTTGAAATCAGCATACCGAAATTAGCTAGGAGCACCTATTTGGTCTTCTGTAACAAAATCTTTGTTGCCTAGTGTAATCAATCATATTTAGCTGCTGTGGAACCTGAAACAGACCTTGCAGTGACACAATCTCCAGAATCTCCAGAAATGACAAGTGAATTGGACCTTAGTAACATAGGAGGAGGACTGAGTCCAACTGATCAGTCAACTCATGCAAGGCAACAAGGGTCCTTCACTCTGGAACCATTCTCTGGTGTATTAAAAGTGGCTAAAGAAAACATCAGTGACATCTTCAAAAATTGATTTTAGAGGGTTCTCACCTGAATCTCAAAACCAGCCATTCACAAGGTTACAGGGCAGATCTCAGGAACTGCCTAGGGTACCAAGTTACCCACTTGAGAGGAAAACTAAATGTAAGGTTACTGATTAGGTTAAGGTAAGACATAACTTGTAAAGTGTATTAAAGTCCCATACTATCACTCATCATCACTTATGTTCTTAGAGATAAAAATACCTGTGTTGTGCACCCGACAACAAGTGGGGAGGAGTGAGATGGTGTGGCTAAGACCCCAAGTTTGGTGGGAACTCCACCATTGAGAAGGATTCCTGAGAGCTCCCAAACCCCTCAGTAGGGCCTGGGAGGTTTCAGTAATCCCCATTGGGCCAGAACTTTCTTAGAAAGCCAGGCCTTCAGAGTTACTAGAAATATTTTTATTCTCTTTTCAATTGATTACAACATATTTGAAATTCTCTCGGTATAGAGAATAATCAGAACCTTGAGGCAATCATATGCCCATTTCTAGAGACGGGAAAGCATCTCACTTCTCCTTGATGTTGTGGTAGGTGATCCTTTAGTCTTGTTTATACCATTGGTATTTTGTATTGCTTAACCATTAGCTATAACAATGGTGGCCAAACCCTGGCTCGTGAGCCACATGTGGCTCTCAAGGTTGTTAACTGCAGCTTGCAAGACAATTTTGGTTTTTATTGTATTTATCATAAAAGACAAAATTCATAATACAAATATAATTTTTTTTCACATAAAAAAAATATGAAAAACAAACAAGGAAAAATTGAATTGACAATAAAATGCGTCATGTGTACGACAATTTCTTTTGCGTGACATGCACTAAGCGGGATAATTACGTAATTAACACCAATTGCCACTCACCAGTGTCCAGTACCCCTTGAGCTACACTGCAGGCCGCGTGTAGTAATGTGTGTGTGTGTTTTAAAATTGGCTTCTTAGATCAAATAGTGACTATTTTTCTCAGCTATACAAGTGAAAGTTATACAGCCCCTTAGTTGATTAAAATGACTGAGAAGACAAAGTGTAAGAAATGGAAATATGAAGAAGAAAATAGAGTTTTTAAACAGGAGTGGGAGAAGAGCTTTGTCTTTACTGTTAAGGGTGGGAAACCTGTGTGTCTTATCTGCCACATGGCACTCAATCACTTTAAAGCCAGTAACTTAAAGCGTCATCATGAAACTAACCATAAAAATTTTATTATGGAATTTCCTCCCAAATCAGAATTGCAGAAGACTAAGTTAACAATGTTGAAATCTAGCCTAGTTGCCCAACAAACTGTACTTTCATCATTGTGTAAGACCGCTGACTTAACTACTGAAGCTAGTTTTGTTATGACATGGAATATTGCTCATGCTCAACTTCCCTACAGTAGTGGAGAATCTGTGAAGAAGAATATTGCCAATGTTACTGCAATTCTCACTCCAGATAACACACAGCTTTGAGAATAAATAGCAAGTATTTCTATTTCCCAGATCAGATCAGTGCTCGTTGCAGTGTGATTTGAAGAATTCTGTTGCATTCAGGTTGGCCCTCGATGAATCCACAGATATTAAAGATAACCCTCAAGTGGCAATATTTGTTCATTATGTTACTGGCGATGGAAATATGAAAGAAGAACTCTTGGACTTAATGACCCTAAGAGAAACCACCAGAGGGGTTGACATAAAGAACGCACTTGATGAGGCATTATCAAATGCTCAAGTACCATTGAATAAACTTGTCAGTGTTGCAACAGATGGAGTACCACCAAAATGTAGGCCTAGTTTGGCTCTTGACATGCGATCCCAAGTATCCTGCATGTCTCTTTATTCACTGTATCATTCACCATGGTCATTTGGTAAGCAAGTACTTTAGGTATGACAGTGTTATGAAATGTGTTCTAGAAATTGTGAATTTCATTTGTTCAAATGCAAAAATGCACCGAGCATTTAGAAATTTTATCGAGGAGCTGAATCTTCAAGATAAGCCAGATGACCTTTCATCCTACTGTATTGTAAGGTGGTTATCAACTAGTAATCTCCTGAATAGGTTTGTTGCACTGTTGGAGCCTATCATTGATTTCTTGAAAGAAAAGGGAAAGTCATTCCCACAATTAGAAGATCACAAATGGGTGCAGGATCTGATGTAATGCAAAGGTACAAAGGTACGTAAATTAGAAGGACTAATTGATGATTTTCAGTTCAGGTTTGATAAACTAAAGAAGCTAAAACCATGCTTCGAATTTCTTGTAAGTCCTTTCCTGATTGATGTCGTCAACGATGGCTGTCCTGTTACCACACCTTTTGTTACAGAAGCTGCTTCAATACAAAGAGAACTTTTGGAGCTACAGGAGGACGTGGGTTTAAAGTTGATACATAAAAGCTTATCTGCAGATGAGTTTTGGAAGCAAGTACCAGAGACAAAGTATCCTCACCTCAGGAAAACCAGTTTCCGACTTATCTCAGTTTTTGGGACAACTTATTGCTGTGAAGCACTCTTCTCGGTAATGAAGTTTGTAAAGTCAAAATATCGTGCTGCCTTCACTAACAAACACCTGACTGAGCTTCTTCATACCACCTTATCACCACATCAGCCAGACTTTAAAGCATTAACAGCCAAAATGAAGACTCAAACTAAGCCTTCTACAAGCAGTAATTAAACAATTTAATAATGTGAGTATAACTACAGTATATGTATATGTTTTTAATAATTAAATTCTTTTTAAAATATTTTGCGGCTCTCGTACATCTGAAAAACATTGTATGTGGCTCTTGGGTCTAGGAAACTTGGCTACCCCTGAGCTATAAGAACCATGTCTAACATATTTGGATCACTTAAAATTATCATGTAAATATCATAATCATTTTTGAATGCCTGATTTCCTTTATAAAGACTTACTAAAAAACTTAACTTCAGTTATCAATATGCATTCACAATGGATTTTGAGCTTTCTCAGGCTGTGAACTAAATTGTACCTTTAACTGCCTTATGAACAACATATTAATGCAAATACATATCCCAAAATTTTAGAACCTTAATTATTATTATTGTTGTTAATTTTGCTCCCTTTTCTGGCATCATTGCACTCATGGATTCCTGTGGGTCCACTGATGCCAGTGCTAGGGGGATAATCTCTAAATGTTTGTTGGTTATTTTTTCTCTTTATCAGGGATTTGTTTTTGGCTGGGACATTTGCTTATTGCAGTGAAATTGGACAAAGCCTTTTCTTCCCCAATACCTGCACAAATGCTGAAGCCAGTATTCACATGTTTTTTTGTTATAAACATTGCTTTTGTTTGCACTGATTGAGCCAAGAATACTAGGGATGTGCCAGATAGTAATTTTACTGGATAGCCAGATACCAGATATCCAGTAGTTTTAAAATGCCAGATATCTGGTTAGTGCTGGATATCCGGTAAATAATTTTTAATATGACTCAATTTGAAACATAATCATATACTATATATTCTCTTGAATATTGATAGTTAAGAAATAATAACTTCAGTGCTAGTAATTAGCTAAAAATTTGCGTTAACACTGTATTTGTTGCTAGTGCATCTCCTGTTTGAACTATTATTGATGCTCTATTATTTTACTAATTTATTTTATAATTTTCATTTTTCGGCACTGTGTGTTCATGATCAGTATTTCATTTTTCATTTTAGAATTATTGTAACTATGTCTACGAGTAAAATCTGGGAATATTTTAAAATGTCATGGAGATAAATCGAACAAAGCTGAATGCAAATTATGTGATAAGACAACAGAATCAAGATTTATAGTTCAGGGAAAAACTCCTCGTTCTTATTCAACTAAGCCTCTCTGGAATCATCTGAAAAGTAAACATAATGCTCAATACAAAGAAGCTCAGAAAAAATCAGAAAATAATAAATCTGCAGATGAAGAGAGTCAGGAGATGGTCACAAACTTTGAAACCAAAGCATCTACAAGCAAAGCTGCTCAACCAACACTGCAAGAAACTATGGAAAGGAACAAAGCATGGCCCGCGGAAGATCCTCAATCAAAGTCTATAACTAAAGCAATTTGTAAGTAAGTATAACTATTAAATGACATATATATCTCAAATTTATTCAATTACTGTAAGGGTCATTTAAAGTGAATTAAATAGAAAATAATTTTTCATTTTCGTAGGATATTTGCTAGATATATCTTCAAAAAAATTACTTTCATTGAGCTTTGAGTATGACTACAATTCTCAATATTACTATATTTATTATTATTATAAATTCGATATTTTTATAATTTCAGGTGAGATGATGGCATTGGATGCAGAACCATTTACTGTGGTTGAAAGAGAAGGCTTCAAGAAGATAATGGCAGCTGCTGCACCTCGCTATTCCCTACCAACGAGAACCTTTTTCTCAAGAATGGCAATGCCAGAACTGCATGAGGAACTCAAAGCAAAGATTCAGAGGAAGCTCAAAGATGCTCAATATGTTTCATTCACAATTGACATTTGGATGAACTCTGGAAATAATGAGGCTTTTATAAGTCTCACAGCCCATTTCATAACATCAAATGACTTGCGGAAAAAAATATTCACTCTTGCTACACGCCATTTTCCTGAGAGACACACTGGACACAATATAGCAGAAATCCTGACCACAATAATTGATGAATGGGAAATAAAGCCTGAACAAATCCATCTGATACTACGAGACAATGCTGCTAATATTGTACTTGGCACTGGTAAGCTATTAATTAGCACTTAGTTACCATACCTTACATGTATCAAAATATATAGCTATATCACTACTACTAACTTGATTTATATTTATTTTTTATTTGATTACAGTTTAAATTTTTCAAGTATGTAATTAATGGAAAATAAAAAATGTAGCTTGAAGGGTATGTTGTACAAATTGCTAAACAGGTCGCAATTATGGATGGATTTTGATGAATAAGGTTTCACTAGATACTAGAATGCTTGAATTGTCAAAAAGTTACAATAAAAAATTTGTTGACACATTTTCTATTTTCATGTAGAGGCAGGTGGATGTTCTTTCATTTTTATCCATTATTTTTGTGCATTGTTTTTTGTTAAGCACAGTGTTTAATTATTTTTCCATGAAATGTTAATGCCTTATATTATCTATTAATTTTGCTCTTCTTTTTGATAGTTTAATTTTTGAATTAGGTAGGTAGGTCTTCATAGGGTTTCCTCTGGTCTGTACTAATTATTTTATTCATTTTTTTTTAAACCTATATTCTTTTTCTTTTCAGGAATGATTGAGGCTACAGGAGAGGGATGTTTCATCCATACTCTACAGCTCACTATCACCAACTCACTTCTTTCACAAAGAGCATTAGCTGATATCATACAAAAAGGCAGACAAATAGTAGGACACTTCAGTCACTCATCAGTTGCTTGCACCCAACTTAAACAACTACAACAGACAGACAATCCATTGGACTGGTGGCGTATGAACTTGCCCCATTTGGCCTCATTAAAACCAATGGTTGTGAAATACCTCTGTGCACCTCCCAGTTCTGTAGCCTCTGAAAGGTTATTTAGTGCAGCTGGGCGAGTCTATGCAGACAATAGGAATCGACTGCTGCCATCAAACGCTGAAAGGCTTCTTTTCATAATGAAAAATATCAAATACACAGAGCAAGAATAAATGAAGTTTCATGAATTTTGTTGAGTTTAAATGGAAAGTAGCGATGGCTTATAACAGAGTCTTCATTTTGATTTGAACAATTATTTTTCTTTTGTAACTACTTGTGTAATAATCTAGTAATATCACATTTTGTTACTATTAGCTCTTTGGCTGAATTTATTTTTCAAGTATAAATGGAAGCGAGTTAATAAAATTAATCTTTTTGATTTATGTTTAAACTTTTCCTTACTACCTGTATAATAATTTAGTATATGTCACACTCACATTCATTACTAATAGCTCTTTCGTCAACAAATAATGCTCATATTGCTTACAAACTTCAAGAACTATTTTTTTCAACTAACAAGTAGAAAGCAAAATTATTGTCAATAAAAAATTAAATACTTAAGTAAATACCAGATATCCAGCTGGATACTTCAACTATCCGGCCAGATACCGGATAGTTGAAAAAGTGCCAGATAGTGCTGGATACCGGATAGCAACCGGATATCTGGCACATCCCTAAAGAATACCTTTAATGATTGTAATAAGAAGGATAGTGTGTGTGTGTGTGTGTGTGTGTGTGTGTGGAGTATCAAATGACACATCTGGGACTTATCAGGTTCATACAATTTGGGTAAACACTCGTTGACCTTGTCCTAGTGACTAATATTCTTTGTTTTTTTTTGTATTAGTTATGTAAGTTCCTTTTCTTCTGTAAGTCTTGTCTACTTTGTGTGGTAATGGGCTGGTGATGGCCAATAATTTAAGGGTTTTATTTTATGTTAACATTTTTGTGTGTGGTATGGGACTAATATTGTTTCTTTTGGTTTGTAGTAATAGTTTTTTTTTTTTTGGCCCAAGTGCTTAGTTGGTTCTGAATGCACATTAGTGTGTGATCAATAAAATTGTTCATATTTTCTTTAGTTACCCGTAAAAACTTGCCTGCTGATGCAATTAACCTTGTAAGTGTTATTTTTGTTTCGTTGATTAAATTAGGTGAAGGACGCTTTACTTTTCTTAAATCCTCACACAATAAGCCGAGGAGTAAGTCTTTAAAAGAAGCAGATTGGTTATGCCCTAGAGATTTTAAAGGTGAGAACCCAGTTTCAAATTGGTAGGAGCCACCTATCTGACAATCTCAACCACACTAAAATTGGGAACTTGCTCTCACCATTTCTCTCATTCTTAGCAGTGCGGGTGGTGCTGAAGTCAAAGGATTTATTTTTACTCAATTGAAGGCCCTCTGGGTGGTCCTCACTGGCAGCTCAATCTCCCATCTCAGCAAATAGCAGCAGCTGCCGTGACCCTACTAACAGAGTATCTGATAGGTGATAGGTGGCACTTTAATTCTCTTTGGTGGGTCTCTCTCCCCTTCCCTTACCGACTCCAGGATTCCTCTCTTCTCCATACTGGAAACTGCGTCACTGAATAGAGCCAGAGCTACCAACTCCTCGCTCAAATACCACAGATGTCATTAGAATGCCTTCGTAGCTGCGGCTCCAACTGCTCCATCCACTTTATTCCTGAATTTTCTTAAGGAAGGAGATATTGCTCGGGGCTTCAAAGATTATGGGAGCCTTGAACCATGCTGGTTGGTAGACAAGGGCAACAAAGCGAGCCATGGTTTGAATGGACTTCTCTTCCTTGGGGGACACCTTAAACTGAGGTTGAAACATGAATATTTGGAGACAGTATATTGCCTTTGACATCCAGCAAGCATGGTGTTACTGTGACCAGGATTCCACAAATAAATATATATGTCCCCTTTACAGCACGGGTCTGTCCCAGCCAGGAACAGCAAAACATTAAATTACAAAACTATATATTAATAAATAAAAAGCAAATCAGGCTGCCTACACAAGTTAGCATTACCCTAACTTAAACTAAACTTAAACCTACAATATTAAATATTTAAATAACTGGCACTTGTACAAATAGGGGTTTATTTAGAGAGCTTGTGAGAAGTTGCGAGGTCTGGCTCCCAACTCCATCTCCTAAAAAATTTGGAAGAAAATAACTAATAAAACACCACTTACATAAATAACATTTCTCCAATAATAAAAAGCTTAAGTAGATACATACTAGAGATGTACTGATACCAAGATGTTGGTCGATACCGATACCCACTTTTCAACCAATACTGATACTCCGATACTAACAAATGGCTGATACCGATACTTTTTGATTAATGCTTAATCTGTTAAATTATAAAAAAAAATATAAAGTTACTTTTATTTTAATATTAGAAATAGGGGAAGTTGGAGACAACTGTTATTGGATGAAATTAACAGTTCAAAAAAATTCAAACACAGTCATACTGTTGAAATTGAAATAGAATATAGTTTTATGAACTTTTATCCAGTAGCCACCTGTTTGCTTAGCTCAGGAGTCAGGACCCTGGGAGCGCAACTTCCGGTACAATGCTGAGCTGAGGACAGTTTCCATGACCTCAACTACCAAGCATGCCCTTGGGAATAACAATATTTCTTGACTAAGTTGACTTATTAATCTGCATTGTGTAAATAATAAATAAAACACAAACGATAACGTTTTCTTCCTTTAATCACAAAAAACTAAAATTTTTAACAAATTGCATAATAAAAAATTCTACTGTAAGGTATAAAAAAATAAAAAATAAAATTTCCAGTAAATAATAAGATTAATAGAAATTAGAAAAACTAAAATTTTGAACAAATTACAAAATGAAAAATTCCATTGTAAGATACTAAGATATAAAAAAATAAAATTTCCAATTTTCCAATAAATAATTATTATTAAGATTAATATAAATTAGAAACATATGGATAATTAAACATTAAATATATTCTTAATATTCAAAATCGAAAATTCGTAAGTTGTAGTAAAGGAACATTAACATTTTGCCTCTTTCTGCACTTAGATGATTCCTGTGTGGAGTGTAAATATTGCCCCCAGTGCTAAACAACGTTCACTTTCAATTGATGAAGGGGGAGAAGACAGGTACTTATTTGCAAGATGGCTTAATGTTGGAAGCATAACTGCATTCTGTTTCCACCACTTTAAAGGGTCTCCATCCCGTGATTGTAATTCCAACATTTGATACTTGGTCATTTCATCTTTAATCAGAAATGATGATGGGCAGTGCTTCTTACTCTTAGATGAACTTCCTGGAGTTGATTTTTTTGTTCCACTTCCCTCACTATCATTACGGTCGGTCCTCTTGAACCAATTGGTCCATGCACTTGTCAAATTCGCTGAACTCATCACTTATAATGTTGTCAGAAACACTCACAGTCTCTTGCATGTTTTCTTCACTCATAGTACTTGTATGCCCACTTTCTTCCTCTTGAACAACTTTGCTCCTTTTCTTGACACTATCTATCATTACTCTCTCCAGGTTGCTTTCTTGCATTTTGGAATCTTCACTAGATTTACTTTGGAACAAGGAGGTCTTATATCTGGGGTCTAGGTATGTGGCTAGTATTGAATTGTAATCATCCAACTAGCGTTCAAAGCGACTCTTCATTGATGCGTTAATAGCCAAAATAGTACTTCCAAGTCCAAAGAATCTGATGTCAGTTGATGCTTTTGCTATGAAGACTTGTAGAAACTTTATTTGAGGTATTATTTCTGAGATAGTAGCAGACCTTTCACTCAACCAAACAGTAATTTTGTGAAATATTTTCAGCAGCGCAGTAAACTTCCCAATCAAAGTCCACTTGTTGGCATCAAATACAGGGAGGTTGGGAGTATCAAGGCAGTAGTTGGCAATTGCAGTTTTTTGCTCAAACATACGTTCAATCATGAAACAGGTGCTGTTCCACCAAGTTGGAACATCCTGTATCAGTTTGTGTTCGGGCAAGTCATGCTGTTTCTGTAGCACAGCTAGTTTGTTGTATGGAAGTGCTGAATGGCTGAAATGTCCAACTATTTGCTTGCAACTTGCGATCATATCCTTAACTATTCATTGTTCAAAAATACTGTCATGAACCACGAGTTGTAGTGTGTGGAGGAAGCACAAGAGACTAGCATAGCCTGTGTCTTGAATACCTCAGACAATATTAGCTCCATTATCCCGTACAAAAACGTGAATCTTGTAGGATGGTATTTTAAATTCCTGAACAACACTTTCAATCACCTCAGCAATGTTTGAAGCAGTATGGGATCCTGGAAAAGGTGCAACTCTAAGTACAACAGTTTTTTGCTCAAAATTGATGTCAATACAATGTGCTGTTAGGCTAATAAAAGCCATATCTGAGCTGCTTGTCCAAATGTCAGTAGTAAAAGTGATGTTCTCTGCTTCTTCCAATGCAGTCTTGACCTTATCCAGTACTTTTGTGTGAATATTGGGAACAATTTTTGTAGAGAAATACTTTCTTCCCAGCAACTCATAATTAGGTTTTAGCTTCTTCATTAGTCTTTCAAATCCAACATCTTCAACAATAGAGTATGGTTGGCAGTCAGCAGCAATCATTTCTCCAATGGCTTTGTGAATGGTTTGCGACTGGGGATTGTTGATGTCCCAAATTTGCTTCCGAACATAAGTTTCATCCAGAGTTATTTGAATTTCATTTGTAGAACTTGTTGATGTGATGCGCCAGTATTGTTTTTTGCAGGTTTGTTGAAATATCCCTCCAGTTTCCTCTTTCTCCATAGCCTCTCTTCTTCTTTAACTTGAGCTTCTTTATTTAATTCTTTATTCTTCTCCTTGTGCTTGCTTTGCAGGTGTTTTTTAAGATTTGTTGTATTAAAAGATTTCCCCCCTTTTCCTCCATGTGACAATAATTTCTTGCATTCTTTGCAGACTACTTTAGACTCATCATTTTCATCTATGTCGAAATACTTCCAGACAAGAGAGGATGTACTACTTTGACTAGTAGAAGCCATGATAACGAAGCAGAATGCAAGATTTATCAGCCTCAGCAGTGTCAGCACTCAGCACATTTGTCACTGCGCATAAGATGACGTGTGACAGCAACAAATAACACAGCCACACTCTGTGACTGGTGCAGTCAAACTAACACGCAGCGTGAGACAGCTCCACTTTCCCATCGCCTAACACTCCTCCCTCTCCCCCAAACCCCACTAGTGGGCATTGGTCAATTTAGCAGTGTAGTGTATTGTATCATAGCTCTATGAAAGAATACGTAAGCACACAAAGTAATAAAAGTTATAAAATCAATATTTCAATATGCCCATATTATTATAGGAAATTATAAATACTACACATGCGAACATTGCCATTTTTAGATTTGAGATAGCCTGATAGGTGACACGGACACCATCGGTGAAACACTTCTCGTTTTAATTCGCTAATTTATAATTGTTGGGAATTCGCGGTGTGGTGTCATTTTCAGCTGACTATATTTATCATTATTTACCATATTTATCTCATAAGAAGCTGTTTTATATATAATAATACTGTATTATACTGGTTTGAAACGTAAATTGCCGAAATTTCAATAATGGTCTATGAAATGACCGTTGGAACTTTGCTTCATGCGAGTTACAGAGGCACTTGAGACCAAGTTTGGCAGGCTAGAACCTTATTTATTATGGTATAAGGTCCAAATTTGCGTGCTACGTAGAACTCTTATGTCTTTTTCATTTGAAGGTGAAATAAGAGCGATATTTGCAGGATTATGGTATGGATTGGGAAAGCCGCTGTTAGGGTAGGAGTACTGTTAATGTAGGAACACTATAATAATTAATAATATTAATATGATAATATAATAATATCATCTGTGTTAATCAGTTACTGTCATTAAACATAACTTTGTCTTGAATCACATAATAAATAAAGTAGAAAAGTATCGGAGTATCAGCCATATTTTCACCTTGCCGATACCGATACTCCAAAAAAAGGCCGATACTGCTGATACCAATACTATCAGCACATCCCTAATACATACATTATATATAGTATATACACATAGAAACCAATTTATAACATACAGCCTACCTCTTTTGCAGAGGACAATTCTTAGATTACTGGTGTTACAGTATGCTGTCTCTGTCCAACCAAATCTAATATGAAAACATTTATGTATCACTCTAAAAGATATCTGAAAATAGCTCAATATACACAATATTTTAGGATTTACAATCATGTACAGCATTAATGACTCACCTAATACAAAAATTCTTTTACAGGGAAACCTTCAATAATACTTGTTTCTTATTTTAAATTTTACACCCTTTAATCACCAAAACTTCCAGTTCAAGACCAGCTGTCTGCTTTCAAGCAACCAAAATTCAAAAGTCCAAGCACGCATGAAATTCAGCCACATATCACAACACACCATACAACCAACCACCCAATGGATCATCCAAAAATCACTACATGCACTGTTACACTTCCCCACCCTAAGAATGAAATAAAATTTCATTCTAACCATACATTCTATAGCACACTCACGAGACATTAATAGACTGGTTTCCCTAATAAAATAGTGCAAGTTCTTTAAATAAAAAAAAAAGGGAAAAATAATACATATTATTCAATTTACCTATACAAAATATTAGCTTACCAATATTAATAAGCCTGTACATTGGACTATTCCAAATAATAATGGTGAAATATAAAATTCCTCACTATCAGGTTGTAACATATATTCTGCTAGATTTTTTTAGATCATTCAGAACAAAAATTAAATGACAATGACAAATTAATCATCAATATAATTCCCTTCTTTTTCTATAACCTCCTCCCAACTGTAGAAAAGTTCTTTATGCCACGTTCGAAGAAATCCCTTGGTTTCGAGTTAAAAAAAGCAATCACTTTATTTTCGATAGCTTCCCTGGATTGCAGCTTTTGTCCATCTAGGTGGTGTTGCAGACTTCTGAATAAATGGTAGTCTGAAAGTGTGATGTCCAGAGAAGAAAGTGGATGACATTTTTTCCCAACCAAATGCCTCCAATTGGGCAGTGGTGATTCAAGCAGTGTGAGAGCGCGCATTATCCTGGTGGAATAGAACACCTCTAAGATTAATTAATGCAGGACATTTTTCTTGTGATGCCATCTTCAATCGTTGGAGTAGACTTCAGCTGTGATTGTTTGGTTATCTAGCAGAAGCTCAAAATGAATAATTCCTTGCATATCCCACCAAATGCATAGCAAAATTTTCTTTGGATGGGGTCCATTCCTCGGCTGAGGTTCAGGCTTTGTTTCATGGCTAAGCCACTGATGTCGATGCTTAATATTGTTATAGAGGACCCATTTTTCATCCCCTGTGACGATCCGATTAAAAAACAGTGCCTGCAGTTGCTGAGAATGCAGTGATGTGCAAATATTGATTTGATGTTGAAGATTCACTTGTGACAAATCATGCAGGACCCATTTTCCAACCTTCACTACTTTTCCTAACAGCTTCAAATGACAATGAATGGTCATATGGCTAACACCGAGTTGCAGGCCAAGTTCTCTTACAGTTACCATTGAGTTTTCCTCCACTGTTGCTTTCAGCAACTCTTCATCTAACTCATTTGGTTGTCCTGTTCATTGATAATCTTTCAGACTGAAGTCTCCATTTCTGAACTTCTCAAACCATCAACTACACATCCATTCACTCGCATCATCATTTTCATAAACTCTGAATGTATCTTGCAGATTCACTAGTGTTAGATCCTTTATGCAACTCATAGAGTATCACATGTTAAATATGCTCTTTCGTGGGCTCCATGTTTTTTCAATTTCTGTAATATCATAGGGGTGGCATTTAACTGCATGAAAAACACCAGAGAAAATATTCATTAGTCTAATCCTAAGTCATTCTGTATCATGATAAAACATGTGCAAACCTGTCACCGCATGTATTTTGCAACATTTCTAAAACTATTTCACATTAATTTGAGGTTATTCTATTATCTATCATCCATTTTCTAATTGAGCAGAATTTATGTTACAACCTTATACTTTGATCCACTTTGTTGCTTTGATTCTTTACAGACCCTTGTGTGTTTTGAGCAAGTTTTAGAATGATTGGAAAATATTTAAGGGTTCCGCAAATTGACACATTTCACTTAACAATAGTGTTTGATGATGACTGGAATCATTTACTTACTTGTGTGAGTGTGTGTATGCTTTTAAACTCCCAAGTTAGGTAAAATGTGGTTTCTAGTAATGTTTTGCTTTCAATAATTTTAATAATACATAATTTGTTAAGATATATGTACCGTATATTATTTTTATAGAGAATTACAGATTAAACAATATTAACTGTATAAATATTCTTACTATTTGTTGTAAAGATAGAAAGTAAATATGTGCGTTGGATTTTGTATTTCCAATCAGGTATATATATATATTTTTTTCTTTTTCAGATTTTATGACTTATCTACATGACTACTAGAGATTCAACCTGAGTTTGGCTGAAATTCTGTGTTGTCAGCTTCCTAATAAGGGTCAAATATTGAAGAAATTCTTTTATCATCAGAAAATTTTAGGTCAAGGTAGAACAAAAACTATGAATGAAACTCTTGATGCTGCTCTAGTTTTTTGGGAGAAAGCTTGTATTCCCTTCATGTGGCATGACAGTGCTCTGAGAAAAAAGGGAAATCATCTTTCTAAGTATGACTTCCTCATTAAGAGCAGACGCAAGCCTCAAGAATCTTACTGTATGGCTGAACAAATATTTGAGGGAGACTCAGGAGATTTATTCGATATATCACACTCAAATACCATGGAATTAATGTCTAGTGAAGAATATGAGTCATTCTTACTTCTTCAGCATTTGGATCCAAAGTGTTTCAGCATAGGTTCTTTGGATATGAAGTCCAGTCTTAAAGAAAAGAGGAAGAGGGAGTGGGAAGAAGCATTTCAGTATAAAGTAAAAAAGGACCAGCAGCAAAGAGGAGAACAGTTTCAAGCTATGCAACTAGAAGAGGATGGTTCTTCCGAGGAAGCTACAACAACAACAACAACAACAGTGGATGAAGAATATGTTGCTTCTTCTAGGCTTACTTCATCAGAATGAAAACAAAACCTGTTTCTTCATTGCAGAAGAAGATTCAGATTACCAAGTCTTGCAGCTACATATGACAGGTTAAACATTTCATGCTGGAATGCTATGACTGCATGAAGTTTAGGTCACAATCTTAAGGACTTGTCAATCTCATCAACTACGATGCACAGAGCATGTAAAAAACAGGAAAACTTTGACCAAGAAATAGAAAAATGAAGAAATATGCCCAGGTGCACCAATTGTGATATATTGGGATGGTAAAATGTTACCCAACATAGTGATTGGAAAGAACAAAGTTTACAGGATTGCTATCTTAGTGTCTGCAGAAGGCGAGGAAAAACTTCTTGGGATTCCAAAAGTATGTGCTGGGACAGGACAAGAAATTGCTACTGAAACTTTTAAATTAGCTTCTGAATGTGAACTTCAGAAAAGAATTATTGGAATATGTTTTGATACAATAGCCAGTAACACTGGGATTAAATCTGGCGCTTGTATTAAAATGGAACAAATGCTTCAAAAGGAGTTGCTTTACTTAGCATGCAGACATCATATTTATGAAGTCATGTTTGCTGATGTATTTGGAGTGTGTACGGGACCATCTAGTGGACCTGATATATGGTACTAATATTCCAAAGATTTTAGAAATGTTGGGATTCTATGGACCATACAAATATAACAATGGTCAAGGACAGTACCATAATAGTACAACAACACACTTTAGGGACAGCAATGTACTGAATATGTAGGGTTGTGGAGTCGGAGTCGTGGAGTCGCACGTTTCAGGGCTGAGTCGGAGTCGAATTTTTACAATGTGTGGAGTCGGAGTCGGAAAATTTTGGACCGACTCCACAACCCTGGTTATAGCCACTAGGTTAAGAAGGGTTATTCAATTTTAAGTAGGACTACTACTGGTTAGACCTTAATTATGTTTAAGAGAATCTTTTTCATTTATATATATATATATATATATATATATATATTGGAAAAAATAAAAATCCCTTAATATGATATCTACAAGTCAATATCCTTCTTAATATTTGAATGTTCCCTTATCCTAGAAAGTAACCTGACGATTCATGTGGTGGTGATGAAATGTCTTATTATTATGATAATTATAGAGTGAAACACTAGAGGAGTCAGAGTTGTATATTTAAAATGTGAGGAGTCGGAGTCGGATTTTTAGATTTTTTATAATGTGTGGAGTCGGAGTCGGAGTCGGAGTCAAATTTTTACAATGTGTGGAGTCGGAGTCTGAGTCAGAAAATTTTGGACCGACTCCACAACCCTGTGAATATGTTGAAGGATTTAGCAGTAAGCTTTGTAAAGCACTCTTTAGAGGTTGACCACCATCCACAAAAAGACTTATGAGCTTCTGCATCTAGTTTTGCTGTTTTTAGGTGAAAGTAATACAAGTCATTGCAGACTAAGAGCACCAGGAGCCTTGCACATTGCAAGATGGATGGCAAAAGCAATTTACTCACTCAAGATTTTTCTTCTTCAAAAGCAATTTAAGGTAACAACTGGAGAACTTCAAGGACTCAAGTGTTTACCTTTTTGTTTCTCTTGTGTACATCAAACCATGGACAATAGCTGCTAGAGCTGACAGAGCTCCAAGGGCTGACTTAGAATTTCTTCAGACTCTAGAAATTTTTGAAAAAGAAGAGAAGTCTTCTTCCAGGGCTGCGTACACAGCAATGAAATGGCACCTATGGTATTTCTCAGAGCCTCTGATCAGTTTGGCATTCTTTGATTCTGAAGTTTTCATTGAAGAAAAGAAACTTATGGCTGAAAATCTAAAGAAACCTTCAATGGGAAATGCAAAATGGTTTGATGGGAAGGTGGTGAGTTTTCAGGAGAAAAGACACTCAGATTTTATGACTGTGAAAACTGAGTTTTTGTTTACAGCCCTGAATGTAGATAAAGGTTTTCTAGAGCAGTGTTTCCCAACCGGGGTCCATATGGCTCCCTGGGGGCCATGG
The DNA here is from genome assembly GCA_023014485.1 of Bathynomus jamesi. Lineage (NCBI taxonomy): Eukaryota > Metazoa > Arthropoda > Malacostraca > Isopoda > Cirolanidae > Bathynomus > Bathynomus jamesi. The sequence continues at coordinate 142,662 of JAJOZX010005868.1, read as the reverse complement.
CACATTTGAAGGGGGCCACAAGAAAATGTTATTTTGTAAAATAGAGTTAAATCTGCATATTACCTACTGAAAATAATGCTTATGGGGGCCACAGGAAAAAATAAGGTTCCTAAGGGGGCCATAAGCCAAAACCGGTTGGGAACCACTGTTCTAGAGGAACATCTGATGAAATGGAACAAAAATCAAAGCTTCTGCAAAGGAAAGAAGAAAATATCCTCATTTGGTCATCAATGATAGAGTAGAACGAGGCATCACTTTAATTTAGAAATTCAATAATTCTATAACAACAGATGAAGAACAAAAACAATACCTTCTAAAAGTAGTAGTTGCTCATTGAAAGGATTATCCATCATGCACAAAATCTGATCTCATGAAGTAAATAAATGTATTGCGATTAATAAACTCTTGCTCGGATTGTCATAATACTAATATTGAAATACAAGTTATATGTACAGTATTTTTTCAACACTATTTCATTTCCTAAAATGTTGTTCATTTTAATAAAGGCTTAGCCATTTTTCTATACTATTTCATTGTTGAAAATGTTGTTCATTTTAATAAAGGCTTATCCATCTTGCACAAAATCTGGTCATGAAGTAAAGAAGTTTATTGGGATCTATAATGGCAGTAAATTCTTTCCTGGTTCTAAAAGTTTTGTAACACATGCTCATTATCATTTAATTTCCAGAGTTATGTTCTTTTTAATAAACCATCATACTAAAATCACAATCTTTTTGTCCCTTCATACGGTTGCATCATTTTGGCCAACTTGTTTTGCATATTGAGAAAAAAAAACTTGTATATAAAAAATCTTAATAGTTGTGGGACCCCCTAATTATTAAGGTATTCAGCTGAAACTTGACCAAGAGGCTTAGCTTTCAAAGAGCTATATGGGCATTAAGGTAGATCAAGGTAAAAATCAAATTTACTAAAGTGGAACAATCTACTGTACATATACCTAACGCTATCAATACACATAATTACACTGATATGGATGAACATACCCAATTATATACATATTTACAAGTAAGCACACTCCCTATGCCATAATTAATGAGATACATGAGTAGTAAATACCGATACAAATATGCTACCCCAATGATTGCGGGCCAATTTAAGTTCCCATCTTTTGGGAACATATAGAACTCAGTAACTCCTTACAGAGTTATAGTTGTTATTGTTCGAGTAACCCACAGTCCTTGTTCTATGATGGTAGAATCGAGAGCAGTCATTCAAAGGAAAAGGTTTCAGGAGTTCCAGGAATAATTGACTTAGAGAATCCCTCAGTTCTGTTAAGTAGTCAAGGGAAGCCTCTAAGTAAGATCAAGAGGGGGGGATGTACTAGGTCATTTGTATTCTATTGTAGAAATGCATATTGATGAGGACAGTGAAAGGTGCAATCCAGATACTGTTGATAGGGTTTTACGAAGCATGGGTGCTGATCAAGTAAATAGTGATGAGGAAGATGAAAGCCCTCAGTTGGGTATACGAGAGTGGACTGATGAACAAATGTATCAAGAAATTGATCTAGGGGATATTAATGATAATCAGAAAAGTAAAGTGTATCAAGTGCTCCAGAAATATAAAACTGTTCTAAGTCAAGGAGATTCTGATGTAGAAGCATACATGACTGCCCACAGGATAGAATTATATGATGAGACCCCTATTTATCAGAGACCTCAAAGATTTCCAGAACCAGCAGCCCAAGCAGTGGAAAATCAATGTCAAGAACTCCATAAGTTGGGTATCATTGAGCCAACCAACTCACCATGGAGTACTCCAGTAGTACCTATTACAACGCCAGATGTGTCCATATAGTTGTGTGTGGACTACAGGAAACTAAAGTTACAAAACTTGACAGATTTCCAATGGAAAATCTTACAGATGCAGTCTATAGTTTACATGATGTTAAGATCTTTACAACCTTGGACTTAGTCCGAGGTTATTATCAGATGCCAATTCAGGAATCATGTAGAGACTATACTGCATTTCCACTCCCCATGGAAACTGGAAGTTTAACAAACTGAGCTTTGGCCTGAAAAATGCTCCAGCAGCTTTCCAGAGAGAAATGCAGGAGGTTCTCAAGAATTTTTCAAGGAAAAATGTATATAATTGTCTATAATGATGATATTTTAATCATGGAAAAGACTTTTGAGGCCCATCTCCAGTTAGTAGAGTGTGTTCTTAAATTAAGTTCTTCAGGAACATGGTATAAAAATCAAGCCTTTAAAGTGTAATTGGTTCAAGTCTAGTGTTCCGTTCCTTGGGCACACTGTCGGTGAAAAGGGGTTAACAAAATCACCCAGTTATGTTGAAAAAGTCAAGAATTTCTCAATGCCCAACAACATTCAAGAACTTAGTGTGTTTCTTGGTTTGGTGAATTTCCAGAGGAAGTTTCTTCCACATTGTTCAAGTATTGCTAAACCTCTCTCAGAAATTACAGGTCAGCCTAGTTGTTCTTTACTTCAGTGGACTCCAGAAATGGAGCAAGCTTTTGAGGCCCTTAAGTCAGAAATGCAAAAAGAAATTGAACTGGTTTTTCCAAATTATAGTGAGAATGCAGAAAAATCAACCTTTGGGTTGATGCATCCAGCATTGGTGCAGGAGCTTCTTTAACTCTAGGGGTGCACCGGATATGAATTTTTTATATCCAGCCGGATATCGGATATGCTGGATATGGCCATATCTATCCAGCCGAATATATATTATTAGGTACCGTATTATTTTTACACTCATATTGCTATGTTTTGTTTTGCATTGGGGGCAAGCACCCACCCCAAATATAAGATAAATAATAATTTAAGTATATTCAGATGTTTAATTGTTTTGTTCTCTTTCAGGTTCTTGTGTTGTATTAAACTATTAAGTATTAATCATGACAAGTTTTGTGTGGTCACTGTATACAATAAATCAGGGCTTCTCAAACTTTTTTCTCTTGCGACCCCTTTGGATCAGACAAATTTTTTCGCAACCCTTCACTCAATGTCATAAAAGCAATAGGTACTAACACTGTATATTTATGAAAAAAATAATATTTTCAAATGTTTCTGCGACCCCCTGAGGGGTCATGACCCCTAGTTTGAGAAGCATGGCAATAAATGATCCTAGCGATATCACTGCAAAGTGTAATATTTGCCAAAAGATTATCAAACATGGGATGGAGAAAGGTGGCCAGAAGTCTTTTAGCACAACACCTCTTCATAATCAGTTGAAGATTAATCACCCAAAAGAGTATGCTGAAGCCAAAAATGAAAATGACAAAAAAAAGAATAGCTACGACTGAATCAAAGGAAATAGGCATAGATAGAATACAGGCTAGACCATCAACTTCTACTGGTAGTACTCTGAAAGAAAAGAAAATGGACCAAATGAGTAAGCAGATCTCAATAGAGGAAAGCTTTTCATCTAAAAAAATATGGGACATCAATGACTCCAGGTCTGTGATGATTCATCGTAAAATTGGCATGATGGCTTTGGACAACCAGCCATTTACTTTAGTTGAAGATGATGGTTTTATTGATTTAATGACCTACCTCCAACCCAGATATCTCTTACCGAGCAGAAGGTACTTCTCTGATACTATAATTCCTCATCTTTATAATGAGTTCAAGCCTAAAATTGCTCAGAAGCTGGAAGAAGTAAAGCATGTCAGCTTTTCTTCAGATATATGGCCATGCACAACCTCTCAAGAAAGTTTTATATCATTATCGGGTCACTGGATAGGTAAAGATTTTGAAAGGTACGATGCTGTGCTACATGCCTCTCATTTCTCCGGGTCACATACTGGCAATAATATATCTTTCCCTAACCTATTTCGCATTTTACTCCTACCAAGCCAAACATTGAAAAAAATCTTTCCAATGATCTGGAACTGGCCGGACAACTATGAATAGATTTCATAAATTTAGCAAAACCTAATGGTAACCTGGTCTCTTTTTTTTTCTTTCATTTCAACAATTTTCTACCAATTACTAGCTGATGTAAAGCTCACTATACTATCTTTGAATAAATAAGGAGGAAAAATTAGTGCGTCTTTTAAGTGGAATGCATAATATCCTGCCATGTATTCTGAATTTATTTCGATCAGCCATTCTTCAGCCTCTTCCTCTTGAACTCTCTTCAGTTTTTGTCCTGAAAAATAATAGAAGTGTGTGGAAACAAAAATAAAGCTAATAATATAGATTATAAAGGGTGGGGCACGGGAATCAAGTGTTTTTTGAATAGCTAGTAATCGGCCATTAGGAATGGGAGGGGCATGCGGTAGGTAGCATTCCATTCCTGGGTTCATAGCATTTAACTTTAACTAACACTCACCTTTATCTTTCAGGTGCCATCATGGAGCAGTGGACGTTAGAACACCGCATGTTCGCGTATGATCATTTTGTTAGGAGTGGCGAGTCAGTGACAGCAGTTCAGCGTGCGTTTCGCCGCAGATTCAACATTCATCGAAATGACTCTGTTCCCGCTCGTGACACAATCTTACGTTGGGTTAACAATCTTCGAACAGGAGGCTCAATAATGAAAACAAAACCGAAGGGGCCGCAACGCACTGTGCGTACTCCAGAGAACGTTGAAAGGGTCAGACAAGCGATGTTGCAAAGCCCAGGCCGCTCTGCTCGGAGACATTCAGCTGCACTCGGAATCAGCAATCGTACTGTTAGACGGATTTTGCATGAAGAATTACATTTTCACCCATACAAGTTAGCGATGGTGCAGGAATTGAATGTAAATGATTGCCCCCAACGACTGAATTTTGCACAGGAAATGCTTGCACTTTATGAGCAGAATGAAAACATGATGGTGGTAATGAGTGATGAAGCCCATTTCCACCTTAATGGGGCCGTCAACAATCAAAACTGTCGGTATTGGGCTGCTGAAAATCCGCGACAACTCCATGAAAAACCGCTGCATAGCCCTAAGGTTACAGTTTGGTGCGGGTGGGAAAGTTTGGCGTCATCGGTCCCTATTTCTTCGAACAAAATGGGGTTACCATTACCATAACATCTGGGCATTACATTGAGATGGTGAACACCTTTTTCATCCCTGAGTTACGAAGAAGGCGTATTGCTCGTCGACATTTGTGGTTTCAGCAAGATGGGGCCACACCACACCGCCAGAGCGTCAATGGCTGTTCTTCGCCCCCTGTTTCCCAACCATCTCATTTCGAGATTTGGTGACATTGCATGGCCCCCTCGGTCCCCTGACTTGTCCACATGTGACTTCTTTCTATGGGGGTACCTCAAGTCACGTGTCTACGAGGACAAGCCCCGTACATTAGATGCATTGAAGGAAGTGATCCGTCAACAAATCATCCAAATCAACAGAGACCTGCTGGGAAGAGTGGAGGCCAATTTTCGTAAACGCCTTCAACAATGCGTCGACGGCCAAGGACATCATATGCCAGATATAATTTTCGGTACATGATTATTATGACATGAAATGCTATGTTCTTACGAATGTTGTTCTACCAATATATTTTCTTTACAAAAATAAATATCATTTTCCTGATTATTCCAAAAACACTTGGTTCCCGTGCCCCACCCTGTATAATTTATGTTATGGTATCTAATTATGCTAATTGTTATCTAATATGGCAATGCCAGATGATTTGATTCAGATTAGAGAAAACTCTTCTGCCCATACAGTTGAGTTACCTATGTTTTATATATTGATAGTAGTTAAGCATTTAGGTCCTATTTACCTTCATACTTTGGGTCAGTTATATTTGCCAAAAGATGACATGGCTCCATAGCTTTTTTAAATCTCTTAATAATATCTTCTTTGTATGGAGCTAATTTTTCATCTTGGATTAAATTGAGCCAAATTTCAACAGCATCAGATAATGTATTATCAGCCTGCATCTGTAACAAAAAAAATTAAAACAAATTTATTGGATTTGTTTTAGCTTACATGAGATTGGTGATGGTTTTGGAAATATTTGTTAATTTCTACAACATGCTTGAGAACTGATTTTGGGGAGACATCTTTTTCTACCAAGTTTAGATGGTGTGCTCAACAGCCATAAGTAATAAGACTGTAGTTGTCCTCCTTAAGAATTTCTCTCATTCTTATCATTTTGTTTTCGTTATCAGTGCATATAGCAAATACCTGAAAATAAAATGTCATAACTCATAAGGAACTGAGCATTTGAGTATACCAAGGCAGAGAATTACATTCAGTTTATAACTAAAATAAAAGGTACCTACAAAATAGTTATACTTACATCAATATCATATATTTAGTTTTTGTTACTGCTTCTCTAGCTAACTGTGCACAATATTCTGCTGTCTTTTTTGTACTTCCAGCATCTACTGCTGAAATCAGATATGGCTTTTTTCCATTATGAATACTGTACGCAATAATAGGATCATTACCTACTGAACTCCAGCCATCTTGTATAAGGGTAATGGTACAATCATCAAGATTAAGGTCATTCTTCATTTCATGGATTACTTCATCATTAACTTTTATTAACAGATCAGATGCCAACCTTTTCCTGTTTGGTGGTTCATATCCTGATCTTAGACCTTTGATTAATTTTATAAATTCTTTATTTTCTAAAACGTTGAAGGGTATGTTAGCTGAAAAAAAGAACCTTGCAACTTGTAAATCTAATTCTTCCTTTTGGTCCACAGTCGTTCTTACCACAAATGGTGTAATTGATCTTTGCCTTTTATGCTTTATTGGTGTTGAATGACAGAATGTGGATGATGAAGAACCTGCACTGGTGTCACTCATTTCAGGCACATTTTCACTTATAATCTTTGGATCATCTTTGCCAGAATCCAAAGTTTGAGGAAGTGAATCAGTTTCAACTGATGCTCCAAATTCGAGTCTCGGCATACCTCTTGCCTCATTTTCAAAACATTCCACTTTTCTTTTACTGTATTTCTCTAGATGATGTTTCACTCTCTTAATTTTTCGAGTGATACTTTCTTTGCAATAATTGCATAGTACTCTAGTAGGCTGGTCACTTAATAAAGTCACCTCATCCCATTCGCTATCTTTAGATCTTCCACCTCTATAACTCTTTGGCATCTTAAAAATTTTAATTTGAGTTAGGTCTAAATAAAGCTGAAATCTGCTGTTAAGAAATAAAGGAAAGATCTAAAATTAAAATGGAGAAAATTCTAATATGTCATTATTATCTCATATCTGAACTTTCTGTGAAATAAAGATGTCTTTTTAATATATATTGTAGATTAGATAAATAAATTAATAAAATAATAGATATATTAGGCACTACATAATTATCGAACCATTCTAAAAAAAATTTCAACCCATCAAAAAACCAAAAACCAAAAAATCCAGCAAAAACCCAGTTGGGTTGGGGTTTTGCCAACCCTGTATAATGATGACGAGTAAGAGAATAAATTGATTCTGAAAATTTTTCAATGAATTCCTCCACTGTAACAGTTACATTTGACAAAGTTGCCCCATCAGTGCTATCCACTGGTCATATCCACTTGAATCCCTGGAAGTCAGTACATTTACTGTGTTCAAATAGTTATCTACACCAGCAACACCAGGACATTCTCTACACTGGTGTAACATACAATTAATGTTGTCCACATTGCACACACTTTTTTGAATCAATGAATGCTAAGTCAAGTCATTGTCACCAATTGCTGGAACCATTAATTTGGGGTTCTGGTGATAGGTACAAATACAAACTGAGTGTGTACCTGTACCTCCAGCAATAACACACCATTTGGGTCTAAGAGCTGCAAATGTTGAAAAACTTATACTCGAGTCAGTTTCTTTATACCTAAGATACAGTTCTTCCAAATTACTGAGTAAGAGATGCTTTTGTTTGTAAATTTTGTTTCCATCTTTGTCTCTGACACTAACACAGTCCTTTTTTCCTAGATACACATGACTAAATTCTGGGTCCTCATAAAAAGCTGTCACATTAGAAATAGTTTTATCACTTATCTTTTTCCCTTTACTGTATTTAGGAACATTTGGCAATATTCCATACTATTGCTTCATGCTCCTGGCTTTATCAACAAGATATCTACTAGCCCCAAAGAACTCTTGAGTTTTTGAGATCGTATATGGGGATAGAGTAAGAATCTGCAACCTTCTTTGGTAGGAAGTTGTAGAGTTGAATGCTTCAGCGAGCTCCCTCAAGATAGTTTTGTACCTATTAGATAAATAAAAGGTAGGGGATATCAGAATTTTCTTAAATTGAAATTATTAATTTAATGTACTCTAAGATCAAGACCTAAATAGAAAAAATATAAGAATATCTACCTTCCATGGATATTTTTCAGACATTGTTAAAATGGTATGATTGTGTTCTGTATGTAAGAATGATATTGAAGAAAAGTTAGGCTATTGAAATTTAAAACATCTAAAATTATATATATCAAGAGTCTTTAATTGTGACATGAGTTGCTAATTTAGTTGAATTTGAGCAATCCTTACCTTTCCAATTCTTTTTCCATGCATAATCTCTTGGATGTAGATGCTCCCTCATCCACAGATGCTGAGAAAGACTGTTCAAAATTCTTTTTCAAAGTAGATACACACTTGTCATATTTATCTGAAGCTTTTTTAGATATACTATCAATGTTCATACCATCTGAAATTAGGAATCATCCAAAATTTAGAATTACTGTAAGTTACAGCAACAAATTTTCATAATTTAATAACTAATCAGAATTCATTTATTGTACATAACTATTTTTTTGCAATTTCTTAAATTGTTAAAGAATGTTATGTTTACAAGTTTGATAAAACTGCATTATTTTGATAACCTATGAACACAAGTTCCTATGTATACACAAAGATAAAGAGTTTAGATGATTTTTTAAAATCCTATAATGCATTTTCTGATAACTATACTTTTCAAAAATAAGTCCCCAAATTATAATTCATACACTACTTACAGAATTTTATTGGCGAAATCTCCATTTCTTCAAGAATGTTCTTGGTTTGTTCTCTACAGATTTCAATATCAGTGATCTCACCAGGATTGTCAGTTTGCAAATGTGTACTTCCTGGACTGCTTTGAAATGAAGCAGTACGGTACTTGTAGATGACTCAGTTTCAAAAATATCATTAAATAATTTATCAGGTTCAAGTTCATTTAATCTTACAGAACAGTTTGTACAAACTTTCCAATTGAGGAGTGCAGGATTTTTTCTGTTACATTTAATGGTAAATTTATTAAACACTTTAAGATTCTTTTCTTGTGTCTCTTAAAGGGGTCACATCACTGTTTATGATAATTTAAATGGTAAGACATGTTTAAAATTTATATATTAGCTTCAGTTTCTGTAGTAAGTAGAAAGAATATTAAATGATAATGATTTTTAATGATAACAGGCAAACACAAGCACAGCCAATATAGGCAAGGCACTAAAATAATATAGCAAGCAGATACCATATATGAGCAGTGTTTATCATGTGGTCACAAAAGGCAAACTGAACCCTTAATAACCAAGGCTCATGCTAATGGAAGGAGCCCTCAGACAATCTTAGTACAAATTATCTCTTATTTTAATTGTGTGTGTGTGTGTGTGTGTGTGTGTGTGTGTAATATATATACAGTAAACTTCCAAAATAACGGCACTCAAAATAATGGAATACTCGAGATAATGGCACTTTTAAAAGTTGTCATACAGTAAAGAAAATGGCAGCACGCATGACTTTGTTTACATCCGGCGCCATTTTGAAAGTGAACTCTGTACCGACAACACGTGGAATGCTCAGTGCTACATTTATAACGTTAAATGAAGAAATCAATTGAAGAAAATGCACCCTCTACAGATGAAGCACTCATGGTGGAGAATTTAGAATAGTTTTTTCAATTTTAAAATGTTCTTTTTGCTTTATTTACGTACTGTGCATTTACCAGTTAATAAAGTAGTATTCATTCTCTCTCTATTTCTTATTCATCCCCCTTTATTTATGCATTAAATACATTTAAAAAAACTTCTGAGACAACGGAAAATTCGCAATAACGGCATTTTTAAATCCCCGAGGGTGCCATTATTTGGGAAGTTTACTGTAGTTAGGATAAAACTATTATTAGTTAGTATAGCCCAACTCCTGAACTTGGGCTAATATGTCATCTTTTCACTAGCAAGTACCTTATAATAAAGTGCAAAACAATACACAACTTCAAGGTAAAAAAACACAATGTCATTGACTAAGTCATATAGAAGAGTAATTGAGGTACAAAATGATGAAAAAAAAAATCTTGAGTATCTCTATCATAGGGGGTGGGCCCCCCAAAAAATATTCAAACTGATAAAACTTTTTAACTATTTGATTAAATGCATTTTATTACTTAGAATCAATTATTCTTCAGGATTTGAGCTTTCAAATGGTTTTAAATTTTTTTCCTAGCTCAATTAGGGACCAAGTTATGGACTTTTAAACATTAAGGGGCCAGCCCCACCCCCAAAATTGGGGGGCCCATAACTTTTGAACCATTACTCTGATTGCGCTAAAACTTGAGATTTCATGTTTTTGCACAAAAACCTTATATACCAAATTTGAGAAAAATCTAAGTCAGAGTGGTTACAAATTTTTTTTTTTTGCATGATATGTCCTGGAATGACCCAAAAGCTAAAATGCATTGGCTTCCAGAGCTCTGCCCTGGGCCCCAGTCGGGGAGCTACCACTCACACCAGACCCCCTAGCTTAATGACTCGCCAATTTACACCTCTATCTGTATCAGAACCAGTTGTTAAGAAATTGGCAGCACGCCCCTGCCTTAATCCCCCTCCCCCTACTTCCTGATCTGCCTTTGTCACCCAGTGGGAAAAGCTTAAAAAATGCTCTGCAGTAGCTACATTAAAAAAAGTAGGGACAAAATAAGGGTGAATGTCAGTGCTGCTACACCAATATCTGTAAAAGTGTCATATGTTAGCAGATGTGGCCCTGTGATAGAAAAAGTGAAAACATTTAAACATGTAGATGGAGGACCAGGTTCAGAAAAAAGTTCTTCTTAGTGGACTGGTCATTTGTAAAAGGGTCCTCCATCTGTAAGAACAGTTAAAGGAAACAGAGGGCCATAAACATAGACCTGTTTATGGAAAGAAGCCTCAAGTTCAGGAGACCTCCAAGCTGTGCTGGCCCCTTATAAGGAGCTCTATAAAGACCTTAGAAATAAAGCCAAGAAGTTTGAAATCTCATTCTTTAAAGTGAGTGCTGCTACTGAATCACCACCAAGGGACCCACAGTCCCCAAGGATATCAGCCTCAACCTTAAGTTAGAAGCAGATGACCCTGGAGCATCCTCCAACTAATCCCTTCTCTAACATCCTTATCGTAAGTTTTTCATCACAGTAAGTAAAATTTGTTTTTTGTACCTTTAATTTCATTTCAATATAGTGGCTTAATTAACCCCTTAACCTACTGTGATGTAACTAGTGATGTGAGTCATTTTTTATTATCATTTTTTTTTGTCATTTTTTTTGTTTAAAATGAAGATCGTCTTTTTTTTTGTTTTTTATTGTTTTAAACTTATTCCATATTTTTCTTCCTTTAATCTAATAAGTATATTAGTATTACCTATAATTTACTATACTACCATGCTTATACGGTTATACCTAGTATATATAGTCATCTTTTAGAAAAACTGAATCACGCAAAAAGTATATAATAGAAAGGAAAAACAAACCCTCATTTTTCATGTATATATATTTTTTAACTAGAACATAAAACATTCTTCCTCATTTCAAACAATATACATAATTGTGATTGGCAAGAGTACCAGTATATATATTCCAGATAGAAAAAAAAAAAATTCACCTTTTTTTTTAACCTTTTTGTTAACCTAATGTTGTTTAACCTTCATTTCCATGGAAGAATCATCACTAGATTGGGTAGAGCATATATGCTAGTTTCAATATCACAGGTACTGGTATAATATACATAATAAAAAATACATAATACTGGTATAAAACAATATATATAATTGTGATTGGCAAGAATACCAGTATGTATATATATATATATATATATATATATATATATATATAATATATTATATATATATATATTCCAAATAGAAAAATAAAAAAAATAAAAATATTCATCTCTTTCTTTAACCTTTGTGTTAACCTAATGCTGTTTAACTTTCATTATCTGATTCTATTTCCATTGAAGAATCATTATCACTAGATTGATTAGAGCATATAGTTTCAATATCACAGGTACTGGTACTTATTGCAGATTTGGATGTTGACGAAGCCAATGTAGCACCATGTTTTACTTCACTTTCTTGGAATTTTGCATTTTGGGATATAAATACTAGCTTTGCTGCTCTGTCTGTGCTTAGTCGGTTTCTTTTGGCTGTATGGATATTACTGTATGTGCTAAATGATCTCAGAGGTAATGAAAGGGCGAAATAGAGGTGTATGAGTTTGTGTAGGTATATATGTGAGTATGCGTGCATATGTATCTGGAATTTTGGATGTATGCGTGTGTATGGGGTATATAATAGATATAAATATGTGTATATAAGTATTTATGTATATATTGGTATATATGGGTATACGACTGTCTATACGTGTATGTATATATATATGGATGGTCTCGGGGGTAAAATATGTCATCGCAGGTCTAAAGGATAGTTAAGTGGGAGATTCAAAATCCGAGGCATGGATGGGAGAGTCCTGGAAAGGTTGGACAATGGGCAGTCAGCTCCCAGCCAGTGTTCTCGCAAGTTTAATGGATCTCAAGATACAAGACTTTCAGTGCAAGAAAGAGGCATTTTTTTCTGTAAATAGGCTGAAAAGGACATTCTATACTGGTACCATATGGCCTATTTTATTATTTATTTATTTATTTTTATAATATATATCTGCAAAAGTATACCTTATAATTAAATTGGCAATATCTATATTAATTATTAAAAAAAACAAAAATAAAAACAATAAAAACAATAAAAAACAATATGGACATAAAAAAAACCATTTTTTAACATCACTAGATGTAACCTAACCTAACCTAACCTAACCTTTCTTTCAGCACTAAATACCCCCTGCACAGTATTTGTCTGTCACCAAAAGTTATCTCAAAACAAAAAATTGGGGGTCATTCTGTGACCCATTTACCTAACCAATTTTTTTCAATTGAATTAAAGGTTTGCCATTCGCTTCATTTCTCTTATAATATAACACTCATGAACAATGAGAGAGCACTGTAAAAGAAAAGAGTGGGTGGCAGGACAAAGCCCTGAGAAACAACACTGTTAATAGCTTTAGGAGAAGAACAGTGGCCATCTACAACCACAGCTATAAATTGGCCAGAAAGGAAAGCAGAGATCAAGGCAAGGCACAGATACAAGGATAGAAACTGAAGGAAGGCAATTTGGAAATTAACCCTCTACTGCCCAAATTTTTTTTCCTTTCAAAAAAAAATTTTTTTTGTATTTTTAGAGTTGTATGGGACTCTTATAACTGTATTTAATATTAATTTTTAAAATTTGACAAAATACACGAAATTACATTAATGGACAAATTCATCCAATTGGGAAAGAGATGAGAATTTTTATAGGAAGTCATTTTTTATTGTTTGGAAAAAAAAAAATTGAATGGAAAGCTGAAATAAAACATCATTAAAGGTATTCCAATGTTTTTAATGCTTAAATTATAAGGTACTGGTAACTCTTCCAAGTGACAAACATATTTTCTAACTAAGCATAGGAAATGCATTCGACTAAAATGGAAGTTTTCAATTATTATGAAAGTCTGTAAAGCAGTTATTTGTGATGTTTAGACATAAGTTTACATTACATTTTGAAAATAAGATATTTGTTTTTCCTTTGCAACCACATTTTTTGCACATTCTTCGAATTTTTTCTATACTAGGCCAATGACCAACATCATCAAACCCTATTGGTTTATCGGGAAGGGCCTGACAGGGCCTTCCCTTTTTATGTTTTTGTTCAGTGCTTCTACCTTCAGAAGTAGGTCTTCCTCCTTTGGGCCCTCTTGTTGTTTTACCTTCTTTTATCAAGGAGAATGCCACCCTAAGTTTGAATGGGGCCAGTGAATGAATTTCAGATCTTAGTAACTTGAGATTAAGTGCATCCCATCTGTATAGCAGCCAACTGTTAACAATTACCATGTCAATCATATGGGAGATAAGAAGGTGATAATATTTCTTTGATCTTATGTTGATTCTGTAAAGTGCAATTAGGCAATCAGCTAAATCAACTCCTCCCATTGATGTGCTATAAAGCTTTATGATGTTTGGACACTGAACATCAATTTTACAACACTGCTTATAGTCATATCAGGATATGTAAGAGGATTTGCCTTAGCAAACATTGAAACAATATTTACTATCTTGTTATCATACCATTTTACATATGTAATTTCAACTTCTTCGCCTGCAGACTTTCGTTCTTCATATGAACCTCTTCCCTTCTTTATAAGGTCTTTATCAGCATCCTTCCCTTTTCTTACCCCTGGTATGGTTATTGTTTGAATGGTTATTGTTTGAAAGAATTGCCTGTGCTAAATGAAGAACTGAGTTTGAACTTGCTTTTGAATCTGGCACTCTAGGATCATTCACAGGCTCAATCTTTCCTGTATATGGTATAAAGTCATATGTCATACCTTGACTATCAGCCAGAACAAAAATTTATACCCCAACTTATGTGGCTTACTTGGTGTGTACTGCTTTATCCCACTATTGCCCTTGAATGGTACAAGCTGCTCATCTATGCATAAGCTTTGTGTCATAGGAATGTTAAAATTTTTGCTCTTAGATGGTCTACCATCGGACACACTTTGAAAAGCTTATTATTATGCTTATTCCTATTTGGATCCAAGGTTGTATTATCTACCATATGGAGCTTTGATTTTCTCTCTTCCCATTGGTTATAGCTCATCACATTTGCTACAATATCCCTAAGAGAAACTAACTGATTGGACCAATGCATATGAGTAATTAGGCAGTTTACTGATGGAAAAGTACACACACAGACCCAACCATTGCTCTAGTTCCTTTTGATCCATATTGAGGGGCTTATTAGGGTTGCTTTGCACTGAAAATAAATTGCTTTCTGTAACAATTATATCTAAAAACTCATCTGTAAAGAAACTGTGAATGTATTCAATTGGTTGACACAAATCATCAGTAAATACATGCTCTGGACCAAGATACTCATGAATAGTTGTAGAATCTGTTGGACTACCTTGTTGCCATAAAACATGGGATGCACTTTGAATAGCATTTTGTTCTATTGTTGAATCATCTTCCAGGGGAATTGCATCATCAGTTAAAGCTTCTTCATCCACAGTGGTCCAGTCAGCAGTAAGATTCATCATTTCCTCTGGGGTTATTTCTACAATAAGGAAAAAAAAAGCCTAAGATTAGAAATATCTAAATTTAGTATTTTCTTTAGGTGATTGTATGCAATTATAGTCATGAATAAAGCCTACCTTGTCAATATCTCATTCAGGAAAATAATCTGGATCAACCAGTGAATCATTATCTCCATCCAGATCAATGTCAGCATTGTCAAGAGCAATTGCTTCAACTTTCTGATCAAGTCTACTCCCTCAAAGCCTCTGAACTCTTCTTCCATAGAAACTTGACACTGTCAGCTCTATGAAACAAAGAAATTATATATATATATATATATATATATAGGCCTATCCCTATGCATCTCATATTAACAAATTGGTATAATACTTTTCATAAAAACAGTAAAAAGTAACGTGTGTGTATATATAGTGCCACATTATGTTTGATATTTGGGAGAAATGGTGTAAAATTTCACATAATTGTCATAAGTTTGATCACCATGTGCCCAGATGGACGAAATCATCCAATAAATAAACACTATATAAACTTTTTACACAATGAATTTATTGCTATTTTCAATTACCTACCTGGTAAATCTTCCATAGCTTTCCAAAAAATATAGTAGGTACTGTATAAACAAAACACCACTTGCATCTGCTCCAAATGTTTCTCAAATACTGAAGCTAAAACCGGAAAATCATTGAATGGAAGACTCCGCGAAGAACATTCTAGGCTTAATTAACTGATGGCATCATCTGTTTGTGAATTGAGCATACCATTTTCCTATATTAGCGGACAAATTCATCCACTTGGGCAGTAAAGGGTTGAGGATTTGTGCCAAACTCTATCAAAAGCTTTTGATATGTCTAGCGCAATAGCAAAGGTTTCACTGGAATTCTAAGAGGACGACCAAGGGTCAGAGAGATATGCAAAAAGATCGCCAGTAGAGTATCCCTTGCAGAACCCATACTGACAAATAAGATTGAGAGAAGAGAGGTGTTTAAGAATTTTCCTATTAAGGATAGATTCAAAAGCTTTTGAAAGGCAAGAAAACAAAGCAATTGGATGATAGTTGGAGGGTTAAAAGAGGCTACTCTTCTTTGGAAGAGGCTGAATGAAGGTGAACTTTCAGCAGCAAGGAAAAGTACCAGATGAAAGGCAATGACAAAAGAGTTAGGCAGGGTATCATCACAAAAGCACAGTTCTTGAGGACAACAGGAGACACCATCAGGCCTTCCCAGAGTTGAGCTCAGATAGGGCAAAATAAACATCTTTGGAAGAGATTCTAATTTCAGACATAATAATGACTAAATCGCTCTCATTCTACAGATGAGGAGGTGGAGTTGTGTCCAGTAGTTCAAAGAAAAGGACACACATACTCAAGGGAGTAACACTTTTTATTTGAATTGTTAATACATTACTTTCATTGTTTTATTGTTGTTACAGGTGATGGTGCATATATGCCCAAAGACAGGCTCGCATATATAAATAAGATAGAGATTAAATTGAATAAATAAACGAGATAATAAAGACCCTTTCTAAACAAGGGGGAAAACTGAATAATAAGAACTAATAACAAAGAAGAATCAAAAGAAGCGCAAGATCATCTATTGCAAAGAAGAGCTAAAGCATTATTTTTAAGGGGTACCTAGACCGTGGTATTTAGGGGATAGCCGGCTGTTCTGGGTATTCACGGGGTGGGGGTACTTTCTTAAATACAGGAAAGAGAAGAAACACGAGGAACACCTTAAATAAATTGAAGGTGAGAAATTATTCTACTTTTTATCACTGGTAGCAGAGCGTGGTTCGAATTCGACAACATGAGCAATAAAGACAGTGGAGACTGGAGGATGAGAAGAGGATGTCCACATTTCAACGGGAAGCAAGAAGAATTTAGAAGTTGGAGAGGGAGAGTAGAGGATTGGTTGATCGTGTGCGAAGAAGTGGTATACCCTGGTTTGGAAATAAGGATGAATTTAGGAGGGAAGGCATGGGAGGTGACCGAAGATATTAGTCGAGGAAGTCTTAAACAAGAAGGTGGTGCAGCAATTATTTTGTCAGTTCTGGATAAAGTGTATAAAAAGGAGACTTTGATGGAGAATTATGAAAATATGAAGAAGTATTTCAAGATCAAGAGGGAAGTGGGTGAAACGATGAAGGATTACATTTTCCGGTATGAAAAAAACGCGAAGGACTATAAAACAACATTAGGTAGAGAGATGTTTGAAGGAGAAGTGAAGGGATTTCATGTGCTGGAACAAGCGAGCCTGTCTGAACAACAAAAACAATTAGTTTTATCAGCATGTGGAAAGGAGGAGATGAAATATGAAACGGTGACACGAATAATGAGGAGGATATTTGAAACCTTGGAGGAGGAAGCAAAAGGAGAGGAGTGGTTGGAACATGACCAGATGAATCGTGGATATGGTGGAGGAAGAGGTTTAAACAATAGAGGTGGAGGTTGATGGAGAGGAAATTGGAGCAGGAAAGGAGCTGGAAGAAGAAACCCGATGAACCAACAGGGAAAGGTAACAACATGTACAATCTGCAAATCCGAATGGCATTGGGCCTATGATTGTCCAAAGCATTATAAAAACAAAGGGATGATTAGTCGATCTGATAATGATAAAGAGAAGAAACACGAGGAACAGGAGGAGGAGAAAGAATTTGGACACGCTAGTGGAGAGAGAATTTGGAGGTTGACGGAGGATGCTGGATGGAGTGAGGGACTGGAGGAAGAGCAGAAAAAGAAGATGAAAAACAGATTATTGGAACAACTAACTGAGTGCGATATTTGTAAGAGAAGATTTACGTGAGTGAGGTCATAACTGAGGAAGAAGAATGGGGAGATATTGAAGCTATTTTAGACACTGGATGCAAATCAACAGTATGTGGAGAACTATGACTATCAAAGATAGTGATGGAGTTGGATAAGGAGGAGCTTAAGAGAATGAGGGCAAAGACTGTAACATCAAAAAAGGTCTTTACCTTTGGGAAGACGAGCTTCCCATCAAGAGGCATCATGGAAATTCCTGTCAATATCGGAGGACAAAAAGTGTATATAAAAACGGAAATACTGAAAGGAGATGTGCCCTGGTTAATAGGGAAGGAAACTATGTGTAAAATGGATATGAAGGTATGCATGAAGGAGGAAAAGGTGGTGATAGGAGATATGAATAACGTAGAAGTGACGCTTAAAGAAGATAGAAGAGGACACCTGAGAATTGGTTTGATACCACAAAGGAGAAGAGAAGAAGTGTGGACAGAAGGATGGAAAGAAAAAGGAGATAAGGAGATTGGTGCAGCCATAAAAAAGTTACATCTACAATTCGGAACACCAGCAAAAATACTGACTGACAATGGAGGTGAATTTCAAAACGAAAAAATGAGAATTGTGTGTGAAAAATGGCAGATAAAAATGATGACTACACCAGCAGAAAGTCCATGGAGCAATGGACTGTGTGAAAAGACTGTCGGATTACTGAAGGAGAGTTTGAGGAAGATGGCGGAAGAAGTAAACATTAAGATTGCTCTAGGATGGGTGGTGTTGGCAAAGAATTGTCTGAGTAATTATGGTGGTTTTTCGCCAAACCAATTAGTGTTTGGGCATAATCCGATACACCCGAACCTTCTGAATGATGGCTTCAGCATTGGTGGTGTGTTGTAGAAGGAAATGAAGAACAGATGGTGAGGGAAAATCTACAAGCGATGCATAAGGCAAGAGAAATATTCATTAAGAATGAATCTTGTTTAAAAATAAGGACTGCTCTGAGGAAAAATATAAGGGTACATAAGATAGAAGATGTGATTATCAATGATGAGGTCTACTACAAAAGAGAAAATGAAAGAGTGGAGAGGACCAGCAAAGGTAATTGGCGTAGATGGGAAAACTGTGATTGTGAAGCATGGGGATTCATTAAGGCAAGTGGCGCGAGTGCATATCACTCGGATTCAAGGAACAAATGAAGTCATGAAAGAAGAGAGAGAAAGAGGTAATGAAAAGGAAGAGGAGATCGATAACAACAACTTTGACAGAGAAGAAAGGGACATGGTTATGGTGAGAAGAGATGGAGGAGATTCAGTGTGTGATGATGATGAGGCGATGGAAGATGAACGTGAGGAGGAGGTAGAGAGAGAGATTATACCTAAGTTGAAAAAAGGAGATAGAGTCAGGGCCCGGCATAAGGAAACAGGCGAACGAGAAGAATGGAAGATTTTGGGTTTAGCTGGAAAAAGATCGAGTAAAAAGTGGGGAGACAGCTACAATATACAAGAAATAAATACCGGCAGGAAAGATTGGATTGATTTAAGAGAGTACGAAGAGATAAGGAAGATAGATGATGAGGAGGAAGTCCTGCTCGGTTTTGAGGATGAAAAGGTAGAGGAAGCCAAACGAAAGGAATTACAAAGCTGGCTAGATAACGAAGTGTATGAAGAAGTAGAAGATGTTGGTCAGAAAAGTGTGTCCACAAGGTGGGTGGTGACTGAAAAAGTGAAAGCAGGTAAAAGAATTTGTAAAGCAAGATTAGTGGCGAGAGGATTCGAGGAAGAAATGGAAGACTGGGAAAAAGATGCACCCACTTGTAACCCAGAAACTTTAAAATTGTGTCTATGCATAATTAATCAGAAGGGATGGAAGTGTCATACTTTAGATATTGCAACTGCATATTTACAAGGAGAAAGAATACAGAGAGTAGTGTATGTCAAACCACCCAGTGAAGTAGAAAGTGGTGTTCTATGGCAGTTGAAGAAAGCAGTTTACGGACTTAAAGATGCGGCAAAAGCATGGTATATGAAGGTGGTGAAGGTGGTGGTGGAGCTTGGAGGAGTTAAAAGCAAACTGGAACCAAACATGTTTTATTGGAAAGATGATCAAGGAAGTGCAAGTGGAGTCCTATGTGCACATGTAGACGATTTTTGTTACGGAGGAGATGATAATTTTCTTAAGACAGTTATTACGAAGATGAAAGAAAAATTAAAGGTGGGAGATCAAGGAAGGCAGAATTTCAAGTACAGTATATAGGAGTTCACATAAGACAACAAGAAAAGAGAATACTCATTGAGCAAAGGAAATACATCGAGAGTATACAAGAACCTGAAGGGAAGCTTTATCAAGGTCTTAGAGTCCTAAAAAGGAAAGAGTTGACTCTCTATCGATCAATTGTGGGACAACTGAATTGGATATCACAACATATCTTACCCGAAATAGCTTATGATGTAAGTGATCTAAGTAGAGCGTTCAAAGAGGGAACAACACAGGATATGAGAAAATTAATAAAAATCGTGAAGAAGGCAAAAAGATCAAGGGGAGAAATCGTCCTAGAAAAATTGGATGAAGAGAAAATATTTTGGGAAATATATGCAGATGCCTCGTTTGGAAATGTGGAGAACGAACAAACTCAAATCGGATACATAATATCATTAGCAGATGATATGGGAAGAAAATGTCCAATATGGTGGAAGTCGAGGAAGGCAAAAAGAGTGGCAAAAGCTACAATTGAAGCTGAGGCACTGAGTGTTGGAGAGGCTATTGAGGGAGGAATTTACTACAATCAACTATGGAAGGAGATAGTGGGGGGCAGAAAGATTGAAATAAGAGTGAAAACTGACAGCAAAACACTAATGAAGGCAATAAAATCAAACACTGGTGTCAGTAGTAAACGGCTGAGAATTGATATAGCTGCAATTAAAGAAACTTTGGAGAGTGGTGAAGTGACAGAGGTGGAGTGGGTGCGAGGTCTGGAGCAGGTGGCAGATGTGTTGACCAAGAGAGGAGTTGCCGAAGAAAATATAAGAAGATACGTGGGAGGAGAGAGTTTGAAAAAAACTGAAGGAGGAAGAGAAGAGGATAAGAGTGACTAAATCGCTCTCATTCTACAGATGAGGAGGTGGAGTTGTGTCCAGTAGTTCAAAGAAAAGGACACACATACTCAGGGGAGTAACACTTTTTATTTGAATTGTTAATACATTACTTTCATTGTTTTATTGTTGTTACAGGTGATGGTGCATATATGCCCAAAGACAGGCTCGCATATATAAATAAGATAGAGATTAAATTGAATAAATAAACGAGATAATAAAGACCCTTTCTAAACAAGGGGGAAAACTGAATAATAAGAACTAATAACAAAGAAGAATCAAAAGAAGCGCAAGATCATCTATTGCAAAGAAGAGCTAAAGCATTATTTTTAAGGGGTACCTAGACCGTGGTATTTAGGGGATAGCCGGCTGTTCTGGGTATTCACGGGGTGGGGGTACTTTCTTAAATACAGGAAAGAGAAGAAACACGAGGAACACCTTAAATAAATTGAAGGTGAGAAATTATTCTACTTTTTATCAAATAAGTCAGAGGGAGGAGATGGATGAACAGCACCAGAATCATCTAGGACTGAGTCAGGGGCTAAAGTCTGAGCAAACAGTTTAGCTTTATTAGGAGAAGAGACAGCAACTAGGCAGCAAAATCAGTTGGCTGGTGGTTCAGCAAGCATCAGGGATTCCACTCAGTCTTTCAGGATGGATCCTGAATGATTCTGCCACCAGACCATGGAGCAGCACATCAAAACAATCCTCCAAAATCTTGAGTACAACACTGACCTTTTCAAGTTTCTCCTCACCTCATACCCTTGCCAACTTCAAGCCATCCACCAAGCACAAGGAGGCAACACCAACTATTGAGTGGTTTTGTTTAGATGTAGAATTAAATTGTCTAAAAGATTCAACAATCAGTTTTTTGTACCTCTATTAGTTTCATCTGTGCAGGGGGTGGAGGGGGCAATCATTGTTTACCATGCTGTACATATCTGTAAATCACAAATTCAGTAGCTAAGTTGTCACTTTCAGTTACTGAGCAGCTGTGCAAGGACAAAAAGGTGTATACTGTATAGTGTAATAGAACAATAGGACATGAATAAAGCAGGCAAAAGAAAGAAATTAATATCTCATTACATCTTCTATAGTGGTGGGCAGTAAAAATTGCATTGATTCAATTCAGTTTTTTATTTGATTGTTAATAAATGTAGGAATAAGTGCTATTAGCAGAACAGGACTATTTCATGCTCCTTTTTCACCACACCCAAGTGAAAATAATAAAAACAGTCAAATACACATTACTTATTTATAATAAAATTATAATAAAATAAATGTGACTACATGTATACAGCAGCATCAGGAACTTGATGCTGACCGAGTTAAATATAGCCCATTCCAGCTGATAATACAGGCAGACTTCCAAGCACCACCACATCATTGTTATTGCCCCAAACTTAATTTTTCGTTGTTTTTGTTTATTGTAAATATTATAACCTTGTATAAAGTACAGTATAAAAAAAATGGTTTTTATTCACTTTAAAAATAGCAAGTAGTGGTTGGAATTCCTCTAAAATGTAGAGTCCCTACTGCTTTCACTACTTTTCTTCAAAAGCAGTGGCATTACTACTACTCTCAACACTTCCTTTTCAATTTTGAAAAGATTGTGTTGTGTGTAAGATGCATGTATATCATATGCAGTGAGGAATAGAGGGAGAAGTGTGTGTTTGAGAGTATGCCAGACTGCTCACAGGGTATGAGACAGAAAAATATCAGCTAAGGAGGCCAGTGACAAGAGGAATAGGAGTTCCAGCATTCCCTATCTCTCACCCTATTTCCCTCTCCCATAAACCCCCACTCCACTCCAAGAGTACTTTCATTGATTGATGTCTACAATCTCCTTCTCAAATCGGTTTAAACTACCAGTATTTATTCTAAGCTAGCCAACTCTGATATAAACAAATAGATTGTGCTCTAAATTTATAGCTTCCTAAATCTAAGTGAAGATAAAATACAAATACTATTTAGCTAAATTGTGTTTTATAACTAAATACTCTTTTGATAGTTCTTCATATAATTTTGACTACATCAAACTAAAATTTGAATTTTTCACAATGAAAGGATTTTTAATTGTGGGTACAAATTTCATTAAAATTCTTTTAAGGTTGAAGTATTGAGTTTTAAGGAAAAAATTAATGGATATATATCCCAATTTAAAATATTTTAATGGGAAACTAAATAAAACCTTGGCCTCATTGCTGGAGCCTAATGATGGCTTTACTAAGTTAAACAAATCTATTTGGGACTCCTCAGTGACCCATGAATGAGGAACTTGTAAACTAAAACTACTTTACAAATAAAGCTAAAAAAACTGTATACAGATACTCACAAATTAGAGGTTATTTTACATTCTACTCGAGTTCACTAGAAAAACTGCCTGGAAATTGTGCAGCTGAATGTCCTTTTGATTTATAAAACCTATGCAATAGGCTATGGCTGGAAAATATTGTGAAATTACTTTTAAGACATGTTTGGATAAAAAATTAAAAAATCATAAATGTATGAATGGGAAAGATACAAGTATATATATCTTTTAAGAAAATTTAAAGACCTTTCAGTTTACCATTTCTTAAGCACACTATAACTTGCAAAGCTCAATTTCAAGTAAATTTAAAATTCCTATTCTATTTTATCACCATGAAGGTATATATTTAGGCTTACAGCAAATTCATGAGTGCCCAAGTAGTAGTGAATGATATGGTAAAGTAGTTCTATGAAGAAACCACATCTGAAGCAACATGTGAAGTTAAAAGGGCATCCTTTCAAGTGAGACACAGTATTCACAGTAGACGAGTTGAAAGCAAGCCTAAAAAACCTTAAAACATACTTTTTTTTCACTAAATTCTCTCTATTTTCAGCCATATTGCTAAAGTTAAGTAAACTAGATACCCCTGAATTATATTAGCCAAGACCAAGGCTCATCATTGCTTGTTAAACCTTGGAAACTTACTGAAACATAACTATTGCTATTTTGGAATTTGATCAGACTTGATTTCTTACCCACATGTGGAGATATCCCCAATGTGGGTAAGTTATAAACTGCATTTTTGCTTTTGCTGATTAATTATTCTTATTGGTGTTAAGGTTTAATTTAATTTTTTTATTATTATACATTTCAGTGTGATATTCCTTGATAATGCTTCATATATTATAGAAACAAAAAAAAAAAAGCTTGCACCACCTCAGTCCAGGCTTAGACTGAGGTTCTTCAAACTCTTCTTTTTTTCACAAACATAAAATAACCTGAAGTTAAGCATAAGAAGCTTTTCCTTCTGATTCCTGTAATGGCTGAAACAGCTTGTCAATAACAACCCCAACTCAACCAGTAATTTTTCCCCATGTTAGACTACCCTTGGCCAAGGTAAATTAATGTGACCCTGTACTGTATAAGAGTTCTCCAGTGTACAAAAAGACAACCTCAGAGACAATTCTCTTTGGGGTACTCTTATCTTTTTATCCAACATTTTTGATAATTTGTGGTATGAATGTCATTAATATTGAGGGTTTCATTAATTGTTGAGGTTAGGAAATACTGCTGCTATGTCTTTTTATATATGTATTAGTTTAAAATACTACTTATTTTTTCCTTTTTTATTTATTTAAAATAATGTTCCTTTTTTCCTTTTTTATTTTTTTAAAAATACTATTCATTTCTGCCTTTTTTTTATTTGTTTAAAAATACTGTTCATTTTTGCCTTTTTATATACCGGGTGAACCAAAAGTAGGTGGACAGTAAATAACAACGTTTATTTTGAGAATACATTTACAATTATATTTAATTTTTTTATATACTATAATACAAAATAATAAAAAAAAATTAACTTATACCAATACAATACAAAAGCACTGAAAATTTTATCAACACAGGTGCTCAAATTGCTGTCCATCACAATTTACACAGCTTTGAAGTCTACCTTTCACACTTCGACAAACATTTTTGCACAAGTTTCTTTGTGCATTAATTTCTTGAAATGCATCTCTGATGTAATTTTTCAAATCACCAACACTTCGTGGTTTTCGACTATAAACTTTGTCCTTGAGTACTCCCCAAAAGAAAAAATCCATTGGGGTAAAGTCAGGTGAACGTGCAGGCCATTCAATTGGACCTCTTCGGCCAATCCATTTCTTGGGAAATGTTTCATCAAGATACTCAC
Source organism: Bathynomus jamesi (assembly GCA_023014485.1). NCBI lineage: Eukaryota > Metazoa > Arthropoda > Malacostraca > Isopoda > Cirolanidae > Bathynomus > Bathynomus jamesi. The sequence continues at coordinate 117,365 of JAJOZX010005868.1, read as the reverse complement.
AGACTGCTCTTGAATAATGTGGAGGGGCCCCATCTTGTTGGAAATAGAGGTCATGTGAATTAGGCTGTTGTTGTAAGTGTGGAACAACTTCATTCATTAGAATTTTGAGATACTTATCACCTGTGACTGTTCCATCAACAAAAATTGGTCCTAAAACACCAGAACTTGAAATACCACCCCAAACAGTGACACCAGGCTGGTTTAGTTGCTGCTCTAATGTTAAATGCATGTTCTCACTATACCAGTAAACACAATTATGTCGGTTAACATGACCTGATAATTTGAAAGAAGCCTCATCGGTCCACACAATGTTATCTAAAATTATTGGATTTCCTTCAATTTCGTTCAGCATGATCTCACTAAATTGCAGCCGCCTGTCTGGGTCATCCTCCAATAAGCCATGAATTAGCCGTGGATGATAAGCTTTCAACCCAATAGATTTCAGAATTCGTATAATAGAGGTTTGTGAAACGTCCAGTTCTGCTGAGGCTCTTCTGGTGGACTTTTTGGGACTGTGAACAAATGCTTCGGCAACAAGTTGCTTATTGTCCTCTGTGCAAACTGTTTTGGGTCGACCAGTTCTTGGGGCATTAAGAATTGAGCCAGTGGCATCAAATTTGTCACGAATGCGGTAAATGGTTTGTCTCTTTGGGGCTTGAGTACCAAATGTTTCAACCCATTTTGTTCTAACAGTTTCAGTATTTTGAGATTTCCAATACTCTTTTAACACCCATTTTCTGGCATCAGTATTTAGATTATTTGCCATTATGGGTTCTCTGAACTACCGGTATCTGAAAAGAAAAAAGATTAAATTTAAATAAATTTAGTTATAATATTTAATATAATATAACACAAACACCATAGTTATAATGAACACCATAGTTATAATATAATATAACACAAACCCTATTCAACCTACTGTCCACCTACTTTTGGTTCACCCAGTATATCCTTTTGTAATGCACTGTTCTCAAAATTCGTTATTGTTTAACCCTTTAACCGCGTTCAGTGACTTTATTCACCAACATTTTTTCTGTCCTTAACCGCATAAAGTGACTGTAGTCCATGCCCATAAAAAATTTAATGTAATGTAATTTTATATGTTTCGTACATATTTTGTATATTGTAAGTGTTCAGATTTCATAATGCTCTTCATAATTCTCATGATTTGTGTACCATATATTTACCATTTGCACATACAGTACTACAACTGTTTTGCTTTTTTTTTTCCCCCAACATGTAATTCTCTCCTCCAGAATGAAGCATTGCAACTTTTATTTTTATATGATACTTTCTGTATATTTTATATTCAAATTTCATATATATAGAGCAAAATAATAACTGAATGAATACATTGTTTTGTTTCTTTTACCCAGTATGAATCCAAATGACATGCGTGTATTTTACTAGAATTTGCCTCAAACATGGGTAGTATTTTACGGGTAAAAATGATTAGTAGTGATACGTAACTAGGTTTTCAGGTAAGATTTAGGCTTTTGAGATACATTCTGACACTGAGTTATTCAGGCAAGTTTATCTCCTAGATAATCATATTTTTGAGGCATTTTATTGTCAGATATGGATTTCTCATGATCTTTTCATACTAGAAAAGTAATAGAAAAATTCCTATTAGCACTAATTTTTTAGTGACTTAATGCACATCCATGAGAATATTGCTAAAATCGTACAGCGCGGTTAAAGGGTTAATAAAGTGAGTAAAAGGACTGATTGTTATCCCTAGCCAATCCCATTCTCAAAAGCATCTTGCATTACAAATTTGGAATTTGATTATTTACTACTTAAAGTGAAAGTAAGATCCTCTAACCGGAGCAACAAAGTCACTGGGCATGCCTTTATTTTTTAATCACAATCTATGCAGAGCATGACTCCTCCAGCTATGATTCCAGCAATTGTGAATTCCCTGACAGATCAAAGTGAATCCTCAAGTGGTTGAACATGTTAGGCTGATGGGTCTTAAGTACAGGACAACTGTCCTGTAATAATAGAAGGAACAGTACTGTATGTATTTTAGTTATTTATATCTAATTTTTTTTACTTAAAAATGTATTTCTACTTATATTATAATTTCTGGTACTTATTTTGTATTTATATGAATGTGTAAAAATGATATCACTGAACATCATTTTGCTTTACTTTGTTTTTTTCAGGAATGCATCTACAACATTAAGCAAGGACCCCCTTTATTCTTAGGGTCTTAAAGACAAATTATGTCAGGAATAAGCATATCACCTATCTAGCCAAAAGTAGTGAACCAGTTAAAACTGAGGAGTTCAAGTATTTTTATACAAATGCATGGAGTCCCAGGAATAAGAAAAATTAATTATTTAGTTATATGATCACTGAAAACCTGGATATAATCTGTATTAGTGGTGCAGTATCCAATGACACTAAAGCAGAGTATGAGTTAAATGGATCTACAATGCATATTTATCAGAGTATGAGTTAAATGGATCTACAATGCATATTTATCAGAGAATGGACAGGCATGGGGGTGATTTGGTCTTGTACATTAAGAATGATTTAACTTCAATTCAGAATGATAGTATTAAATCAGACAAGGTGGAATCAATTTGGGTTGATATTTGTGTATCAGAGTACAGTACTAGCTCTTTAATGCCCCACTGAACACAATTTTATACAAAACAGTTTCATTATAACACAAATATTCAATTTGGGACACTTTTTTGTACTACATGGCAAGCATCCATTATAACATGAGTGAACACAATTTTAAGGTATGTATATATATATATTATATATATGTTAAACACAGACCGTGCATGGAACAAGGAACTCTTCTGGTTCTCAGGGAACCATTCTGAGTTTGTGTATACTAAACGGACGTGTTTCATGCCTTGAAAAGTGGACGCTCAATGTCCCGGTTGAGGTTTAAGTTTTGGTTTTTTTGGCTAAAAATACAATAGTTACCCCCTTTTTCTTTGATTTATTCAACACGACGTGAATGCAACGAGTCTTTTACTTATATAGAGGTTCTGAGTGTAGGGATCTAGGCTTGCTTTAAACCCTAGATCCACGTCCCAAAGCTGGATCCTGTCTGCTTTGCAGATAGCTGGTGAGGGAAGCTATATTTATGGGATCTCTTTGCGAGAGACCCGTTGCCCACGTCGGGCTAAAATCATGAAAAAGGAAAAAAACTATGGTATTTGTCATTTACCATTACTTATTCGGACTATAGTGGATTTAATTTTCCCAGAAGAGTTCCTTGTTCCATGCACGGTCTGTGTTTAACATATAATGTTCTCAGGGAACCATTCTGAGTTTGTGTATACTAAACGGACGTGTTTCGTGCCTTGAAAAGTGGACGCTCAATGTCCCGGTTGAGGTTTAAGTTTTGGTTTTTTTGGCTAAAAATACAATAGTTACCCCCTTTTTCTTTGATTTATTCAACACGACGTGAATGCAACGAGTCTTTTACTTATATAGAGGTTCTGAGTGTAGGGATCTAGGCTTGCTTTAAACCCTAGATCCACGTCCCAAAGCTGGATCCTGTCTGCTTTGCAGATAGCTGGTGAGGGAAGCTATATTTATGGGATCTCTTTGCGAGAGACCTGTTGCCCACGTCGGGCTAAAATCATGAAAAAGGAAAAAAACTATGGTATTTGTCATTTACCATTACTTATTCGGACTATAGTGGATTTAATTTTCCCAGAAGAGTTCCTTGTTCCATGCACGGTCTGTGTTTAACATATAATGTTCTCAGGGAACCATTCTGAGTTTGTGTATATATATATATATATATATAAAATATATATACAGGGTGTCCCATAAGCAATGTTCCCTCTAAGGTGTGCGCGTGTGTGCGCGCACACGCGTTGTTAAACCTGCGCACACAGCAAAATAAAATGCGCACAGGCTCAAGCGTATCATGAGTCACGACAGTAAATGAAGTAATTTAAAAAATATACCGTCACACAAGGTCTGACCATTTGCATCAACATACTCTATAGTCGCTCTTTTAAGTATTAACCCCTTCCGCCCGACTTCGCCGACGTCCGCGCGCAATTACGCAATACGGATTTTTTTTACGCTATGTACTGTATTTGCATTTTTTTTTCTTTTATACATTAACGCATTGAATATAAACTTTCTCTTTCTTATTTTTGCGTAAAAACGAATAGTAATTCTCTCATAATTCATAAAAAATAAAATTATTTTTTATTTTATTCCTATTTTGTCAATGGATAAAATCATGTATTAATCTTGATAGTCTATTTTAAATTGCTAAATGCTAAAAATTGTTTTGAGAAATGATAACTAAAATAGTCATTTTCAATTAATGTTATTTTTATTTTATTTCTTTATTTTTTTAATTTTATTTTACTATTTTTTATTTTATTCATATTTTTAGAATGGATAAAATGTTTTCTTTTTTAAGAATATATAATATCGTAAACAGTTTTTTAATATCCATTTAATAGTACTGTAATGATCAACCTATCACCTTATGGAAGTATACCGAACGATCGTATATCGAACGATCGTATATCGAACTGAAGGCCTTATGGGAAAAATAGGGATACGTTCCCAAACATTCTGGAAGACCCCCAAAATTTGCAGATTCCACTATTATTTTGCTATATATTTTACTGTTATGTACAAAAAGTGTGTCTATCCACAGATTGAGAAGCCTCTCCATCTCTTGGATAGTTGAATCCTGGCTCTTCGTTATCCTCTTGGCAGATAACGACGATGACACATTCTCGCCAGCTGCCAGGATCTTGTCGGAATTCTTGATCACTGTCGACACAGTGGACTGAGCCAGTCCAAGAATCTTCACTATCGACTTAGCCCCTTGTCCATTCTTGTGATGCTTGACAATGTCAAGCTTAACCTCCAAGCTCAAACTCTTGCGAGGCTTCTTAGCAATACCCGAAGCACCAGCACTTGGCCTTTTCTGAGACATGCTTTCAAGTTGGAGATCGTTAACGCGAAATAAGGCAATCGTAAATCAAAAGATGGGGGTACTTTTTTAAAATCGTTAACGCGGGAAATCGTAAACCGAACGATCGTATAATGGGGGACGCCTGTACTTATATTTGACCATAAAGGTTTGAAATATAACCTAAATATGGCTGTAGCAGTGTAGCATCATATGTGCCATTGATATGTGTGGTCAACTTTGGTTATTTTTGGTGTGCAGTATGGTTTCTAAGTTTCACATTGTCACAAATGTTGGAGTTTTGATTGTGAATACATGTGTTTTCCCTCCTTTTTGATCATTTTGATTACTTCATAGTGTAAATATTGTGTAATTCAAATTATTTGAAATGTTGTGTGACCCAAACTTTCTGTATATTTTGATATGATAGATATATGAAATTGTCATTACTTTGAATAATTAAGTCTTGTACCTATAACAACACAACCTTTTATCTGAGCTTATAGGAAGATATTAAGAATTTCAATTAACTTACTTTTATGTAATCATAATCAGTAGGCCTATCCAAATTTCAATGACATTTCTTTTGTTCACAGGTCCACAGGATGAGTCAAAGAAATCAGAACCTGAAGCAAATCAAGTTGTCACCTAAGTCATTTGGTGGGGACTGGGAGAGAACTTCCCCCTGCTGAACTGCCCACAGCCAGAGATCTGCTGAGGTATGGTTTGTTGAGGAGAGAGATGAGTGAGGAAGACAGTAGTAGTTACCCAGTTAATGACCTGATTAACAATGGCATTGTTCCAGGGCTACCGGCTCAGTGGAGAAAGGCCAACGCTTTATTCACAGAACCTGTAATCGACACTGAGGTCAGGATCAGGGCTAAAGTGAAGGCACTGTGGGATGAGGCAGTGAAGGTGTCCATTGGCAATGTGAAGCTAGAGGTTAAAGATAGGTTCATGATGAAACTAGACAAATTGGTGGACATCCTGACCTGCCACTGTGTGATCAGGAGCTGCAGTGAGCTTGGATGCAACCCTGTCTGCAACAGTGAGGTTCACATTGACTGTAGCTGCAGGAGTGAGCAGAAGATACCAGTGCAAGAGCTTGCCTTCATTAAAGGTTAGAGAGAAAAGGTGGGTAGTGTGGGGGTACACCAGATGGGTCTAGCTGATCACCCTGAGACCAGGAGACAGGAAGCAGTGCTGCAGAGACAGGAGCAGAGAAGGAAGGCAGAGGAGTCAGCCAAGAAAAAAAGAGTTGAGGGAGGAGTCATGCTGGAGATGGAGTTGGAGGAGACTGGATATATACTGGAGGAGGCAGGGAGGAGAAAGGAGGACGAAGACTTCATACCAGAGGCTGCGACAACTTCTTCCTTGTCTGTGGCTAAGAAGAAGAAATACAACACTGAAGATATCACCAACATAGCTCTGGCTAGCTTGAGACATCACACTGGGCTGAGAGAGACTGCAGAGATTGCCACTGCTGCCTGGATTGATGCTGGTCTTATCACAGAGTTTGACCACAACAAGGTGAGGAGGGCTCAGGAGAGAGTGACTAAGGAGCTGGTCAAGAAGTTTGATGAAGAGATTAGGGAAAATGGCATCACCTGTATCTTCTTTGATGGGAAAAGAGATGACACCAAAGTGATGATGGAAGCTGAGGGCAGTGACAGGCAGTGTGCAATGAACCAGGTGGGAAATATTTGGCATTTTGTACCAGAAGAAGCTGCAGAGGAGAGAAGTCATGCTGAGGTCATTGCTGATCATCTGGTGAACTGGCTAAGAGAGAGAGGAGCAGACCAGACCCTTTTGGCCATAGGAGGTGACAGTACTAATGTGAATACTGGCTGGAAGGGAGGAGTAATGCATTATGTGGAGTCTGTGACTTGCACACTGGGGAGCTGAGTCTCAGACACCTGGTGACTGCACTGGATGGCAAGACATTGAGCAACAACAAGTGGTCTGGGCCCCTAGAGAAGATGTTAGAGACTGCCACTGAGCTGGAGATCAACCCAAACTTCACAAGGATCACTGTTTGTTCTCCTCTACCCCATCTCAGTCAGGAGGTAGTCAAGGACCTCAGCACAGACCAATCACATGGCTACAGAATCATCACTGCCATCAGATCGGGAGAGGTACCTCACTCAGCCTCAGTCCTACCTCAGAGTCTAGCTCTCCTGGAGATTGGGCCAGTCTGTCATAGGGTCTCCATATCAAGTCAGCCACCTAAAACACTCACCCCTTTCAATTTTGCTCATACTTGGCACAATAGCAGATACACATGCCAAACTTAAATTCCCAAATTATTAGAGCTGACTGACCTTTGGTTACTGAGATACAAGGTCACAAAGTTGTGACATTTTGACCTTTTTTGCGTTAAATGACTATTTTCAAAACGGTGTAACTAAAAAACTATTAAAGCTAGAGCATTGATTTTGGTCTCATTTTAAAGCTCTTTAGTAGCCCCTTGTTTATTGTCTCTTGTTAAATATCTCTACTGTGAAAAATAAAAAAATCCCTTCAAAAGTTGACCTTTGACCTTGAAAAAAAAAAAATACCTTCTCCTAAAAAATTCAATTTTTTTACATTAATACCTTGAGTCATGTACAACAAAATCCCAAGAAGCTGTAAGTGGCTGATAACTAGTTCAATGTATAAAAAATAATGAATTCAAGCAACATTTTGAAAAAAGTCATTTTATACAAAAATTGTCAAAAAGTCATGACTTTGTGACCTTGTATGTCAGTAACCATTTTTGTCTAAGGTCAGCTCAATCTCTTACAAATACAACCCATATCTACATACTATCTGCAGCCTTCTACAAACAAGCAAATGCTTATTTTTAAATATTTGTTCTTTACCCACCTCACCTGTATGTTGTGCATGTATGTGATGGTTTTCAGTAGTTGACAAGATTCTTGTGGGCCACCCAATTTATTGTGATTTCTAGAAGAGAAAACAATTTTTAATGTATACCTAGATAGCTACCTAATTAACAAATACAAGTAACATATTAAAATGTACATACAATATGTATAGGTATAGTGCTCATTGATTTCCATTTATCACAACTTAAAATGTATGCAGTGTATATATAGTTACATGACCATTTTAATTTTGAATTCTTACCTTTCTGTGCTGTAGATCTGCCAAAGCTTTGGATGCCTTCAAAGTAACTTCTTTGCAAATCCTGTATGTTCGTCCATTAGTAGTAGATGCCTCAACTTGTGTTAGAATATCTGAATATGGTAAGATTAATTCATCTGGTCGACCAGGATACACAAATGATGGGTTTGGGCCATGAGGATGAAGGAATGTGACTTTTACTTCTCTATTCTCTGGTATCTTTTCCAGCACATATGCCACCCACCAATGGCCATCATATGCAGCAGTAACAAAACCATGTATTTTCTCCTCAGTCACAACTTCTTCCTTTTCAGTAACTTTCTCAATATTTGAATAATCTGATAATGAATAATGTTTAACCTTAAGAGAAGTCAATGAAACTGGCTGTAAATGGTGTAATTTCTGTGTACCAGCAATAGTCCTTGCAGTTGAGTGTCTTTCTTGGAGAAGTTGGCTTTCCTCTTCATGCTCTTTATTGGTTGAAAAATGACATTTTATATTTACAATATTTTCACTTGCAAATGTATATAACTGTTCTGCAGTAAGGATCTGTTCATCATAAGGTCGTTGTAGACTAGCTTTTGCAGCTAATCTCTTAACTGTGCCTCCAACACCATCACAGGGTCCCTTTCCATGACTTGTTGCAAAAAAATTCCATTCTGCCTCAATTCCAAAATCATCTCTGTGATGGCAAAGATTCAAAAAGTTTTTGCAGTTCTTATACTGTCCTGCACACCCATCTGAAAAGTAAATTATTTTGTGGATAGAACCGATGGATGAGATATTATCTTTTAGGAATTTTATCAGATGCTTTTGAAACAAATGTACAGCAACTGTGTTATGGATGTTACACTCTGAAATAATAACAAAGCTAAGGTGAGCAATCTCATCTTCCTTTTTATAGTAAATAACAAATGGATGTAGAGTAGCCATCTCATTGTTCCAGTGAAAGCTCTGAACCTCATTGAAGAATAAAGGAATAATTTTTAGCAAAATCACACACAGCAAGGACCTCACCATCTTTCAAAGACATTTTTGTTTCACGGTAATAAGTTGCTTGCATCTTTGTCTTGAAGTCATGTATCTGGTATTCTTTCAGTTGGTTACAGAATTGGTCAATATATTCATCTGTATTCAGTTCTACTGATTCAAGATTTGACCGATCTGTATTGGTCCATTTTTTAAAATTTATGATATCAATGAAGTTGTTTGTAAATATGTCCAGTAGTCTGTTTTTTAAATCTGATGGATCTCCACATTGTTCACATTGTCTGAGGCAGCATTTCTGTGAGGCAGGATTGCATTCCATAAAGGCAACACAATGACGTACATTCTTAATAGGTGTGTCATCATTTGCAGTTAGTTTTTCTAATTCAGCTCCTCAAACATAAGTTTGGCATTCTGATGAATTGTACAGACACATACTGAGTGAGTTCCTGTTGCTCCAGCAATAACACACTGCTTTGGACGCAATTCTGCAAATTTACTGAATCCCACCTTAACCAAAGGATTTCTTTCTTTGAAAATATGATAGGCTTCTTTTAAATTGCAAAGTAAAAGATGCTTTTGCAAATGTATCCTTCCTCTTTCATTGTCAATGATACTACAATAGTCTTTCTTTCCTGGCATTGTTCTACTGATGTCTTCTGAAAGATAAAATGCTTTAATAGCGTCAACAGTATCCTGTTTAATTCTTTTCCCACCCTTTGGATTTGGGTCTGAAAGGACACCTTTTTCTTCAACTATTTTTTTAGCAATAGATGCTGTATGCCTTGTTGTGTTAAATTCTGAAGCAATTTTCCTAATGCTCCAACTTTTGGGCAATACAGTGAGGATTTTTATTTTATCACTTCTTTTAGTATTTTCATTTTTGAATTTTTCCTTGAGTTGATTTATTATTTCTAAACAGTCTACATCTCCAGATGGCTCCTTAAATTGTGAGTCGGAAATCTCTTTTCCTGCAACTGTTTCCATTCTCTTCTTAACTGTCTCCGTCACCTTGCTTAGTTTTTTAGCTCCATATGACTTTTGCTCTACAAGCTCTCTCTTTTTTATGGGTGATTCACCAATTGAAACAAAAGCAGCATTCAAAGTACACATCTCATGGTTTTGCTCTGAAGTTGATGCATCACTATTGTCAACATTTTCAATTTTCTCAAGATCTTCAGGTGGTTCACTACTACAAGAAGAATCATCATTTATGTCTGAATTCAAAGTGCCTATTCCTTTCTCAGGCAAGGACTCAAGATGTTCTCTACACTGCTTACAAAGTCTGTGATGTAGTGTTAAGTGCAGATCGGGAAACTTATTTACAAGTTCCTGTGGTACAATTCTCAAACTCTTCTTTCGACACTGACCTTTGTGACGCAGCAAAGGATCAGCACACTTCTGTTTCAGTTTTAAATGTTCCATGTTTGTACTCTGAAATCACAAAAGCACAAAGAAAATCCTGAAAAGAAAATAATGAACAATTAATGAATTATTAAATAAATTTTTATACATGTATTTAGTAAAAATAAATTAACTTTAACTTGAAGTCAGGAGTCAACTCTGTGAAGTTGACAGTACTTATATACTAGTTGGGCCTTTGGATCAGCGCTACTCCAGTAGATTTGGGGCTGTCGAGGGGTTTAACCCTGGTTGTCTTTTAAAAGACTTCTTTTGGCACAGGTCACAAAAAGGTTTTTGAACTAATAATGTTAAGTTGAACTAAGTCTTCACTGACACTATATCAGAACAGAACTTTTAAATAAATGAACTGACAAAAAAAATCTAAAATTGAAGAATGATGCGAGCTTCATTTATTTTTTATACATTGAACTAGTTATCAGCCACTTACAGCTTCTTGGGATTTTGTTGTACATGACTCAAGGTATTAATGTAAAAAAATTGAATTTTTTAGGAGAAGGTATTTTTTTTTTATTCAAGGTCAAAGATCAACTTTTGAAGGGATTTTTTTATTTTTCACAGTAGAGATATTTAACAAGAGACAATAAACAAGGGGCTACTAAAGAGCTTTAAAATGAGACCAAAATCAATGCTCTAGCTTTAATAGTTTTTTAGTTACACCGTTTTGAAAATAGTCATTTAACGCAAAAAAGGTCAAAATGTCACAACTTTGTGACCTTGTATCTCAGTAACCAAAGGTCAGTCAGCTCTAATAATTTGGGAATTTAAGTTTGGCATGTATATCTACTATTGTGCCAAGTATGAGCAAAATTGAAAGGGGTGAGTGCAAAAAGTGCCATTTTGTGGCTGAGTTGACATGGAATGACCCCAATGTAGTAGGTGGGTCACCATGGCTCTAACATTCTGCAGACTGTGGATTTCCAAACATGGGCTGAAGGGTAGGAACCTGAAGAATCTGAGGATAATTGTGGAATTCATAGTGAGAGTCTACATGCCAAACTGGTTCAACATCAAGTTAAATCACAGCTGGGTGGAGGGTCCCAGGCATGTACTGTACCAGCTGGAGCTGTTCAGAAGTCAGAAGAAGGAGGTGATAGGAATAGTGATGCCTACAGTGAAGAGATCAGCCTGGTATGCATACTCTGAGGCTGTGCTCCAGGCCATGCCATGCAGTGAGGTGGAGGAGAGGAGAGGGAGGCAGTGAAGAGGATACTGGAAATCAGAGGTGAAGGAGATGAGGACACACAGGTAGGAGACTGCAGTGTCAGACCCAGGAAGACTCCTGACATCAACCCAGATGCCACCAAACTCTCGGAGCTTATTGACTGGAACTCTGGCGTGACTGAGCCTCCTCTGACCTGGCTCCCTCATCACTGCTGCAATCAAGGAGTTTCTGGATAGACCAATGGAAGTTCCTGCATGGCCCTCACACACACACAGTCAGTAGAGAGGTGTGTAAGGATGACAACTGAAGCAGCACAACTTGTTTACTCACAAGAGAGGAGGGAGCTCATGTCCAGGAACAAGAGCAAGGCAGACATGGCATCCGAGTGGCAAAGTTCAAGAAACCTATCTATATTTCTAAGTTTTAATATTGAAATACAATCAAAATGTCTTTAATTGTATGTAATGTATGTAAAATGTAGTTATATACAATAAAAAAACTTGCCAAAATTGCTGATTTTTTGTAAACTTCAACTTGAAATATAAGTAGCTAGGAGTGGTCAAATCTGGATTTTAAAGCCATATTTCGATTTAGCACATAAAAATGCATCATTTGGTCACTAGTAGTCTTTGAAAATCTAAAGATTTCACTTTGCTCCCTAAAATTGACACACCCTAATGCCTCAGACACCTTAGTTACAAAGAGAGATTGGAGCACCTAAAACATGTTTTCCCTAAAGCGAAGAAGGTTATGAGGTGATATGATGAGAAGTATATAAAATAATAAATGAGTTAGATAATATAGACTTCCACTCTCTTTTTACAAAGGATCACAATGATAGGACAAGAGGCCATAGCCTTAAGCTTTTTCAGCAAAGATGTAAATCACAGTCAGTACAACATAGTTTTTCAAATAGAATAGTAAAATTCTGGAATAGCTTAGATGAAGAAGTTGTGAGTTTCCATGCTTTGAAAACTTTTAAGAATAAACTAGATAAATTAATGACTGAAAGAGGTATTTGGTAATGATGTTTTGCTGGAACTGGTAATGGTGTGGAGAAGAGGTTTGTGAACCCTTTCCACATATACATATATATTAGGGTAGGTTGATTTTGGAACTGTGATCTTGGACTAGTCTAGATATAAAGGTATTAATGTATAAAAAATGTTGCACCAACTCATATTTGTGAAAATGATTGTATTTTTTGAGGATTGTTAATTATTTTTAAGTTGTAAAATTGCCAAATTTTACGGCATTCACGCAATGCAAACAAACAAAATATCAGACCTTATTTCATCAAAATAATCAATTAAAATTCAGCTTTTTTAACAAAACGATGCTTGAAACTTATTGTAAATGCATTATAGATGTTTATTAGTGTATTATTTTATATTTTTTAATGATATTTACCTATAAAATGTGTATTAAATGAAGTTATTTCATGAATTTAGGCCGGGCTGAAACTATAATTTTTGTTTGATTTTAATTTATCAGTGACTAACAGTTGGGTCATTCCAGCTCAATTGGTACAGGGGTGGTCAGGTGACCATCTCCGATTTTCTTCAAATTTTCAGGGTTGATTCATACACCATTCAATAGCTTAAATCTAAAATTTTAGCTTCCTCAGTCAAAAATGTTTAATTTTATGGTCGGTTAAATGGCCCCCACCTTCGACAAAAAATGCCCATGTTGGGCTTGATCGGCCAATGCCTTCATTTTGAGAGGCCTTGAAAAGTGTCTTCTAATAGGAGTAGAAGCTTCAAATTTGTCATGCCAATACAACTTCTGGTGGGCTTTTCAATTTTGCAAGCAAAAAGGCTGTGGAACAAAGAGTTTCTAAGTTACAAGGGCTTAAATACGGCTCCATTTTGAAGCTTGTATCAATTCCTCCCACTTTTACGACTACCATTTTCAAAAGTTTTAGTTCTACATCAATCACAGCTGTTTTAATACTCCTAATAGTCTCTATGGGTTGTAAATTTATGAGTGAAATAAAAAAATAACTAAAAAAGGATTTATTTCTATTTTTAAAAATTTCCAAAAGTTGATATTTTCACAAAATTTGCAAAATTAACATCAACTTTGGGGCTTAATATAAAGGTGTCTGAAATTAGTCAGGGAGTTGATACTTCTAGTAAAGAAAGATACATATGTGTAAAAAAACATATATTAAGGAATAGATCTCAACTCAACTCCTTCATATAGTTTTGGTGATTCAAAGAAAAGTGCTTTTTGTGAAAAATCTCAAATTTTTGCAAAATTTGTAAATTTTTAAATTTCTATTTATGACATTGAATTGTAATTTTACTTCCATTTTATTACTTAAGTTGATTTACAATTGTAATATGTAAATAAGTCTAAAACATACAAGAAATTTAATATGTCTGTCAAAACAACCAGTGACTCGAAGAGCTCTGGGTAGCTCATTTCGCTTCGTATATTCTTATAAATGTAAAACATGATGGTTAATCATTAATGTCCAGGCCTATTTTATAGATCATGATCTTTTATTTTCAGAAAATTTAACTAGAGCAATTAACTTAATTTTACTGCCTGTAATAATGGCTTATTCTAATCAAGAATCAAAGTGCAGCTTTGGTATGTACTTGGATGATCCATGTCATGAACACAGACTCACCAGGAAGGTGGGTATGTATACCTTACATGAGCTGACAGATGAAACAAGGAAACTGCTATTGTGGAGAACAAAAGCAACTGTAATCAACCCAAATAGTGCTACTGTATGCTACCACCATGAAAAAATGTTTGAAATGCATTACCAACAAATGCAACGTAGCTGCCAAGATCCATGGAGAAATCATCGAAAGAAGATAACAAGTAAGTAAATATAGGTACTAATATATTTATATTTCATAAAGAAGTTTATATTGTAAATTGTAACCTAAATTAGCTATTTAATTTTAATAGGGTAGGCTATATACTGTGCTACTGAATGCATATGTTTTGAATATTTTATACAAATAGCCTATAACCAAATGTTGAGGTTTTAAAATTATTTTCCAATGTGTTTAGAGTTTACATTACCCTACTTTATTTGCAGAATCACTACAAATTATTGACAAAGACATAGCAACTAGAATGAATCTGATACCAGGACAGAAACTTTGCTCAACATGCTTCTCTAGAGCCAAGACGATTGAAGATGAAAAAGACTCAGGTAGTGATGAATATGTTCCAGAAGAAATAGTTAAGGAGACATTTGACGAAACGTTAGGTTCACTAGAATGCTCACCCATTAAGTATGTAAGAGCAAGAGATCGAAAGTTTTACACGAAAAGGAAACTAAAGCAAATTGAAACATCAACAAAATCAAAGCTGTCAAAAGTACTTCATATGAAGCCTAGCATTTTGGATGAGGAAGCGGAGAAACCTATAGAGAGTGAGGAAGAAAAGTGTTATCAGCATATGATAGAGGAACTGAAAGAAAAGTGTAAAAATAGTACCAGACAAGAAAAGACACAAATTCTAACACTCCTTCCAATTGGTAAAACCTGGTCCAGAGAAAGAATTATGAAAGAATTTGAAGTGTCAGCCAGAATGGTTAATGCTGTGAGGGCCTTAAAGAGAAAAGAAGGTATCCTTCCTATAATGAGAAATAAAAAGAGTAGCAAGGGTATAAGCGATGAAATAAAGGAGTGATAGAATTTTTCCAAAACAATGAATATTCTAGCTCTAGCAGCAGTCGGGGAACAGGGGTAAATTACCCCAAATGGGGTAAATTTAAAAATTTTGGGGGTAATGCGTGCGGTATGAGACACACTTCCCTCAGAGCCTCAGTTGTGTGTATGGTATCATGAAACGAAGAGGTGCTTTTAGTGCTTGACACTTTGTGCTGATATTTTTTTCGTATATTTTTATTTTATTTTGTTATATAAATGTGGCATTATTCTAAATTTTAGAATATTACAAATTTACGTCCTGATTTTGATGTTGTATCAAAAATGAAACAGCATCATTTTTCCAAAACCTGAAGTGGAGATGTTTTGAATGAAATTCTTCAGTTCTTCAATCCTGTTTACTAATTTTGTTTGTGTGCTATTCTTATGCCAGCATGTGTGGCTTTTTTTTATTTCTCCATAATAATGGATCCAATAAACATTTTTTGAATTTGAATTTTTTGTATACCATATGCAACAATTTTAAGAGCAATTGGCTTGTTTTTGTTTACTTTGAAGTCTGGGGGTAATTTCATTTTACTGAAATAGATTTTTGGGTAATACCCAAAAAAGTTGCCCGACCCTTGTACTAGAGAATGTCCTGGTAAAAAAGACTACAAATCAATAAAAACACCACAAGGGAAGGTTCACAAGCAGAAAACACTGTTGTTGACAAATATCAGAGAATTATATACACTTTACAAAAATAAATATCCAAATGACAATCTCCAAATCAAAGTTTTTTGAACTGAGACCAAAATGGTGTATGGGTGTGGGGGGTAAAGGATCACACAATGTATGCATTTGTGAAATACACCAGAACTTTAAACTTTTATGTGAATCACTCCCCGTCAAAGTAGAATTAAGAGTTACTATGGAAAATAGTCTGCAACACTGAAACCAGAAACTGCATGATTAATAACTGCAAAACATGTCCTGGTTTAAATGAATTACGGGATTGGCTTCTTACCATTTTTGAAAACAATGATTATGACACGGATGATGAGGTTTCCTTTAAGCTGTGGCTTCATACAGACCATACCCAACTGGTCACAATGACAAAGTGTTTCAAATATAGTAGAAGACATATGTGAAAGTGCAAAAAAGTTGAAAGTACACCATTTCATAGCAAAAGCCCAATCAAAATATTTGTCTGACTGTAAAGAAAACCTCAATATTCTACAGCATTAGTGCTTGTTGACTTCTCTGAAAACTATAGTTTTATAATTCATGATGCTGTACAAGAGTGTTACTATGGAAAATAGTCTGCAACACTGAAACCAGAAACTGCATGATTAATAACTGCAAAACATGTCCTGGTTTAAATGAATTACGGGATTGGCTTCTTACCATTTTTGAAAACAATGATTATGACATGGATGATGATGTTTCCTTTAAGCTGTGGCTTCATACAGACCATACCCAACTGGTCACAATGACAAAGTGTTTCAAATATAGTAGAAGACATATGTGAAAGTGCAAAAAAGTTGAAAGTACACCATTTCATAGCAAAAGCCCAATCAAAATATTTGTCTGACTGTAAAGAAAACCTCAATATTCTACAGCATTAGTGCTTGTTGACTTCTCTGAAAACTATAGTTTTATAATTCATGATGCTGTACAAGGGCATCACTGGGACAATACCCAGGCTACCTTGCATCCGGTAGTCTGCTATCAAAAAGTTGGTGAACTAAAAGTTACAAATTTTTGTGTAATATCAGATTCACTTACACACAACACAACTGCAGTTCATTCTTTTTTATGTGAAGCCTTGAAATTACTTAAAAGTCAGAATCCTAAACTAAAACATATTTGTTACTTTAGCAATGGCGCAGCAAGTCAATATAAAAACTATAAAAACATCATTAATTCAGTGTTACATGAAAAAGATTTCCAACTAACATGTGAATGGAACTTTTTTGCCACCTCTCACGGAAAGAGCCCCTGTGATGGTGTTGGTGGCACCGTCAAAAGGTTAGTTGCCCGGGCAAGTCTACAAGCAACAAGTAAAGGTCACATCACCAATACAAGAGAGATGTTCGATTGGTGCAAATCTAATATTAATGGTATACAATTTCTGTACATTGATTCAGCTAAAATCGAGGAAAATGCTAATTTATTTGAGTTAGAAAAAAGGTATTCCTTAATTAAGACAATCTCAGGAACCCATTCATATCACTGCTTTAGACCTTCATCAACAGGCATTAAACTGTACAAAATTTCTAGTGATGAAAATTTCTTTAACGTACAACTTTCCTTCCTCAATGCTACACAAGAAAATGTGGCTTACCAATATAAACCTGGTACATATGTGGCCTGTTTCTATGAAGGTGACTGGTTTGTTGGAAACAGTTGAAGTGTGTGATACTGAGAAGGATCTATTAGTAAATTTCATGAAAAAGAATCCTTTTAAATGGCCTGAACAAGAGGATGTTTGCTGGATTCCATTCCAACATGTTTTGTGTTCAATTGAACCACCTACAGTTGCTGGGAAAATGGGGAGACAGTACAAGTTATCAAATGATTGTTTATCTAAAATTGAGGAGTATTTTAAAAAAAAGCCTAAGTAACTACAGACCTGTATCAAGCTGAATAATAAATTGCCAATTCACATGCTTAAAAACTCAGGAATTCATTATTGTATATAGCTAAGTACTGTACACTTGTATTAAGGGAAGTAATACAACAAAGCTACTTAAATTTAAGGTTTTGTACTGAAAATGGTGGTTACTTCTAGTTTATCTGTACTAACTACATAATTTAAATTACTAGGAAGTGCTTAAAGAGCAGTAGAACATGGTTCTACATGATTTACTTAGATAGATCCAAGTATTGAGCCTACAAGCTGGTCCATCTGTTGTGTTAACTGCAAATGTAGTAATAATCTAGGTGTATATATATTGTCTTTTTTATGAGTAAAACTTATTTAGATAATTTAACATTTGTGAATTAACTTACCAAGTAATAAAATGGAATTAAAATTACAATTCAATGTTGTAAAAAGAAATTTAAACATTTCAAAATTTTGAAAAAATTCAGAATTTTTCACAAAAAGTACTTTTCTTTGAATAGCCAAAACTATATGGAGTTGAGTTGAGATCTATTCCTTAATATATGTTTTTGTACACATATGTATCTTTCTTTACTAGAAGTATCAACTCCCTGACTAATTTCGGACACCTTTATATTAAGCCCCAAAGTTGATGTTAATTTTGCAAATTTTGTGAAAATATCAACTTTTAGAAATTTTTAAAAATAGAAATAAATCCTTTTTTGGTTATTTTTTTATTTCACTCATAAATTTACAACCCATAGAGACTATTAGGAGTATTAAAACAGCTGTGATTGATGTAGAACTAAAACTTTTGAAAATGGTAAAGTCGTAAAAGTGGGAGGAATTGATACAAGCTTCAAAATGGAGCCATGTTTAAGCCCTTGTAACTCAGAAACTATTTGTTCCACAGCCTTTTAGCTTGCAGAATTGAAAAGCCCACCAGAAGTTGTATTGGCATGACAAATTTGAAGCTTCTACTCCTATTAGAAGACACTTTTCAAGGCCTCTCAAAATGAAGGCATTGGCCAACCAAGCCCAACATGGGCATTTTTTGTCGAAGGTGGGGGCCATTTAAGCGACCATAAAATTAAAAGTTTTTGACTGAGGAAGCTAAAATTTTAGATTTAAGCTATTGAATGGTGTATGAATCAACCCTGAAAATTTGAAGAAAATCGGAGATGGTCACCTGACCAACTTTCTCAAATCTGTACCAGTTGAGCTGGAATGACTCGGTTGGCTTTTGATATAAAAATAAGATTCCTGAAAAAAATAATTGGTGGCCTGTGTCCAGCGACCCCCGTTTTTGTAAAAACATCTAATGCCACACTAGCAAAATCAGGAAAATGGCAATATCTCTTCTTCTGAACATGCTAGAGAGATGGTTTGCATACCAAAAGATGCAGAATTTGATTTAGAACAAATTATTAAGAGTGGTATTTTTTCATAAAACCTTTAGTTTTTGAGTTATTTTAGAAAAACTAATTTTTTGGGCCCATAGACCCCCTTTCGACTGAATGTCAACACAATAAAACATTCTCAAGCTGCAAATTGACATGTATTAGTGGTTTTCAATCAGCAATCAAAATCAATCAAAATCAGCCATTTTAAATTCATTGAAAATGCTTTTTGGCATTCTAAAACGCCAAACATTAAATTATACAATTAACAAATTGTCATTTTGTCATATTTTAGCATGATAAATAATAATCTAGAACTTAAAATATTTTTTAGACACAAAATCTTTCATTAATTTACGTGATCTAATTTTGTTTCTAATAAGACCATCTCTACGCTCATGACCTACAACAGCCAAGGATGCTTCAGTGACAAGCTTCATGTGCCTTTCAACATTCTGACTGTGGCACTCGTGATCCAGTTTCAATGCGGTATTAATGATATCACGCAGTTCATCATTACTGAATTCTTTTAATACAGGTGGAACAGTTTCCCATTGGGACATAGCAGACAGCTTGTGGTATGCAGAAGCTTTGAAATTGATGATTGGCTTTCTAAAGACCCTAACATTCTCATCTGTAGCAGGATATTCATCAGTACCACCTTCATGATCCTCTTCATTCTCATCATCACTTTCAATTATTCCACCTGCAAAATCATTGCTACTACCAGATTCATCATCAAAATCCTCTATAACTCCCCTCAGACACAGAACTTTATTGACAGCACACCTCCTCATCTTCATCAGCCAGCATTCCAACTAAAATATTTTCACCATGAGCAAAATAGCTGTTATTGTTTAATACGTCATAACAAATTTCTCTAATTTTCCTGTCAGGGAATTTATTTACTCTTTGGATCATATTGAATAGGTTTCTTGACCCATCACTTAGCCTCTTATTAGCCTTGATATTGAACCAACTGTGAAAGTATACTTTGATGATGAATTCTACTATGATTTTGAGGTTCTTACTGGGTCTTTTTTGTGAAACATAAAAGCGAAGAATTCTACAGGCTAAGGTGAGCCATCGAGAGTGATTTAGCAGGCCAACTTCTAAGAGTGCAAGGTCTTCATCCACTTCACCAGTAATAATTGCCCAGCAGATGCAGTATCCATAGTATTGGTCTGTTGATAAATTATTGACCACCTCATTTGGTAGAAGCACAAATGCAGGATAAGGTATAGATTTGAAGTCCACAACATTCCATTCTGACACATCCCCATTGAGCTGAGAACCAATAGGGCCAGAAAATTTGTCTGGACTTTTTGTTGTCCCATCCATCTAAAGTTATGAAGATGTGTCTAAGTGGCAGTTCATTTAGATGCAGAAGACAAATATCCCACTGAAGAGGTTGCCCTAAAAACATTTCCAAATATTTGGTTGACCCATGCATATGTCCTGTGTTAGTATTTGTCCCATCTGCTTTAACCAAGTTTAATTTGGCCTCAAGTTCTGTCCCTTTAATTATCTTATAAATGCCATGAGCAATGTCAATGCCTTTGCCACTCTCCGGGGTAAAATGGTCGAGGTAGTTAGTAATCAAAAAGCCAAATCATGCTTATTTTAGAATTTCTTTTGTCACTAAGGTCCGTCGAAAGGGGGTCTATGGGCCCCAAAAATTATTTTCTAAAATAACTCAAAAACTAAAGGTTTTATGAAAAACTACCACTCTTAATAATTTGTTCTAAATCAAATTCTGCATCTTTTGGTATGCAAACCATCTCTCTAGCATGTTCAGAAGAAGAGATATTGCCATTTTACTGATTTTGCTAGTGCGGCATTAGATGTTTTTACAAAAACGGGGGTGGCCGGACACACGTTGGTGGCCACCAATTATTTTTTTCAGGAATCTTATTTTTATATCAAAAGCCAACTGTTAATGACTCTGATTAATTCTATCTTGAGTTTCAGCCCAGCCTATAATAAATCATGATGCGTTCATTTAATTGTGTTTATTTTCAGATATTTCATAAAAATGGGTAAAAAATGGAAGTCTGCAGTGTTGACTCGAAGTGATAGTGCCAAAAAATTCAGTGGCCAGCCTTCCCCTTTGGATAAAACAGAGCCTCCTACCCTCCGCCAAGTTATTTCCTCCAAAACAGCCACCCAGACTTGAAAGACTATGATATTGTTAAAATGATAGCAAAGGATGTGATTGAGATCTGGCAGGCAGTGAACCCGTGGCTGCCCCTGTATGAGGAATATTATGTAGTGAAATTGGTGGATAAAGTGCACTTCAAGAAAGCAAAAGAGATAAACAGGAAATCTTTTTCTACAGTCCAGGAGCAGAATCTGGAGGAAAAGCTGGATAAACTTTTTGACATTTCTGCTTGCACCTGTAAGCTACCTGTTCATCCCTGTGATGACAATGCTGTGAAGTGCAAGAAAGAAAATTGTCAAACACAACACATAATCTGCACTTGTCCTCCCAGTAAGAAGGTAATGCTATTATTTTTTAAACTTTTAACTGGCCTTTAGAACTTAGTGCGATTAGGTGCCTTTTAAATGGAAGGAAATTCAATGCTTGTAATTGAAAAATATCTGCATTTTCCTCTTGTAATCTTCCTTCCACCCCCACCCCCACCCCCCCTGGTAATAGAAATTAATAATCAATTTTTTTTCAGGATTTTCTCTCTTATTTTAGATCCGCTATTTAATATACTTTAATATTTCAGGTTCCAGTAGAGGAGAGGGAATACTTGAGAGATCAGAGGGCCAAAATAGGACCCAAGGGCTCTTTCTAGCTGGGATCTGTGGATAAAGCTGCTGTGAAGAGAGACCAGAGGGCTGTAGCTGAAGCAGAAAGATTACAGAGCCAGATTCAACAGCAGCAGGAAGTGGATTTGGCCACTTTTGCCTCCACACCTTCACAAGATATTTCTTTTGAATCCAGCTCAGGAGAATCAGGAGAGTTAATATATTTTTTTTCTTATATCTTATCCCATTTTTACCCAAATTTATCCCTACTTTTTGTCCCTATTTCCCCTATTTTCGCTTTAATAATTTATTCTTTTTTTCCCCCATTTTCGTTTAAGTAATTTATTCTTATTTCCGCCCATTTTCATCGATTTTTACCCCTATTTTCCCCCCATTTTCACTTTAGTAATTTATTTTTATTTTCATTTCAGCCATCTGGTGGTGAAGCTGAAGAGTTCAAGCCAAGAAGGCACCGAAGTGTAGGTTACAGCTTTTTGAAAACCCCCAGATATGCCATGGAACTGATCAGGGGTGATGTTTCTTCCAATCTTGGGGCAAGTCTTGCTAATGCCTTCCTCCTGGACTTACAAGCTATGGACCTGCTTAAACCTGGCCTTGATGTGAAACAGATAATAGTTGATAAATCAAAAATGGACAGGGAAAAAGCTAGAATAAAAGTAAAAAATGATGAAAAGCACAATGAGGGTCTGGAAAAGTTAGTCTGTATTGGGGTTGATGGGAAAGTTGACAAGGACACTTTGCTGTACAGAGAAGTTAAGGATGAAAATGGGGAGACTAAGCTGAAGAAAGGAAAGGGACAAGAGCACCATTTGACTTTCACAAAGGAGCCGGGAACTGAAAGGGGAACATATCTTACTCACAGAGTCATCCCAATTAAAGGTGTGACTGGAGTTCTTCTTGGTGAAGAAGTTGCTAGTGTCTTGGAGGAGTTTAACAGTGTTCATACCCTGAAAGCTGTCCTCCTTGACAACACAAATACAAACACTGGCTGGGAGGGAGGCCTTGTAACAGCTCTGGAAAATAAAATTGAGTAGAAATTGCACACCATTGGCTGTTCACTCCATCAGAATGAGCTTCCTTTCAGAGCTGTTTTCAAGCATCTTGATGGCAGTACCAAAGTCCCACTTGCTTTCACTGGTCCGCTGGGAAAACTCTGTGAAATTGACAACCAAGATCTGCCACAAGTGGAATTCACCAAACTCAATGGCCCCCTGGATGACATAGAATTTGCTGAGGAGACACTGAATGATCTCAGTAGCGACCAGAGGCTTCTTTTAGAGTATGTGCTTGGAATTTCCAGGGGCAAAGTCAACCCAAGACTTGCTGCCTGGAAAATTAGACCATTAAACCATGCAAGATGGTTGACTTTGGCAATTAGATTGATGTGTCTGTGGACCAGAGGTGCTTACCCTCCAGAACTACAGGATAAGCTTTACCAGGCCATCAAGTTCATTGTGGAAGTGTATGCAGTCAGTTGGTTTGAGATCAAAAGGGACAGCAAGTTCCACAATCAGCAGCTGTATATCTTCAACATGATCCAGAGGATCAAGAAGCAGTCTGAAGAAATCCAGGGTATTGCTTTCAAGAACCTGAAGTACAATGCTTTTGCCTTGCTGCCCGAGAATGTGATGTACTCCATGATGAAGTCTGATGACTTGGAAGTGAGAGAAGCTGCTCTCAAGAAAATTCTGTCCATCAGGTAAGCATTTATTAATTTAAAAAATGTGAAAAAGAATTTGATTATGGGGATTTATTTAATAAAAAAAAGGCGAGTTCTATAAATCCCCATAATTGAATTTTTTTTCACATTTTCTTATCCCAATTCCCCCCTTCCCCTCTGATAATGGAAATAATCTTACCTTCTTTCTGAAAAAAATTTGATTATGGGGATTTATAGAACTCAGGTTTTTTTTTTTTAATTTGTTTAATTTTAAATCAGCAATTCTGAGACTAATAGGGATTAAATCTTAAACTGGAATAAAAAATAAATTAATTATTATTCTTTCAGAAGTGGGAAGCCAGCCAAGAAGAGGCTGAAGAAGATCACAGCCATCAACATTGAAGCTACCCACTGGTCAGAACTAATCAACCTTTCTCAAAGTAGCATCTGTGAATCTGCTCTCACAAAAGACTTTTCTGACCAGGAGCTTCAAGAAGCATTGCTGAATGGCACCAAGTTGGAGCTGTGGAGCTGCCTGATCTGCCTTCACATTCTCAGAGTGTTGAAAGGGCCGTGAAGCTGACAGCTGAAGCTTCCCATACTGTTTATGGACTTGAATCAAGGCACAAACACATTCTGGCCAAAGCCCTAAGCCACCAGATGAGGCCTTCCTTTGCTTCTAAGGGCTCTTACAGTGAAAATTATGATGATCTTGGGATCTAATGTGTCTATTTGACTCTGTACATGTTTTTTTTACTTTTTTCAAGATTTTTTTATGAAAATAGCGTTTTTTTCGGCCAAAAATTGCGAAAATGCTGTATTTTTCAGTACGATTTTTTGACAATTTTTGAAATGGTTTCCTCAAAAAATGGTTAAAGCTAGGGATTGGAAATTTTTTGTCAGTTATTATCATATTAAGCCCTGACTATCTCAACTAGTCCAAAGTCAATATCTAAAAAAATGTAGAAAAACAACCTACCTTAATATATATATATATATATATATATATATATATATATATATATATATATATATATATATATATATATATATATAACCTTACCTTACAAAGGTTCCGCGCAATGATTTCTCATTTCACGAAGGTCAAGCTTGTTGCCCCTCCTCTCGAGTTGGCCTGGTGAAGTAGTGAGTTGGATTCTTGCGCTCTCCACCTCACATAGCCAGGTACGCCCGGCTCATCGGGGATTGTTCTGAGCCAGGCATCTAGTCTTCTTTTGAAGATTTCCACTGCAACTCCCTTCGTGTTTCTTAGGTCTTTGGGCAACTGATTAAAGTTTTTGTCCTCTCACTACAAAACTATTTTCTTTTAGGGTTAAGGATGTTCCCTGTCTCGCCTTCAATTTGGGAATACGACACAGTCTACCGCTTCTACTTTCCATCATTGTTTGGGGAGTTATGGGATTCAGAGTAAGATTAGGGACTAGTTTCTCCATTATTTTCCAAGTGTAAATAATGGTGTATCTCTCTCTTCTCCTTTCCAGTGAATATAGGTCTAGTTCTCATAACCTTTCCCAGTAATTTAGTTCTTTGCACCCATTGATCTTGGCTGTGAAGCTTCTTTGGATCCTCTCCTGCTGTCTAATGTCTTCTTTTTTATATGGGGAAGTTAGGACCGAGCAGTATTCTAATTTGGGTATGATCAGGGTTTTCAGTAGAGGAATCATTACATTCCTATCCCTTCATTTAAAGGTTCTCAATATCTGACCTGTTATTCTCTTTGCTCTGTTTACTGCTGGGTCATTCCATGTCAACTCAGCCACAAAATGGCACTTTTTGCACTCACCCCTTTCAATTTTGCTCATACTTGGCACAATAGCAGATATACATGCCAAACTTAAATTCCCAAATTATTAGAGCTGACTGACTTTTGGTTACTGAGATACAAGGTCACAAAGTTGTGACATTTTGACCTTTTTTGCGTTAAATAACTATTTTCAAAATGGTGTAACTAAAACACTATTAAAGCTAGAGCATTGATTTTGGTCTCATTTTAAAGCTCTTTAGTAGCCCCTTGTTTATTGTTTCTTGTTAAATATCTCTACTGTGAAAAATAAAAAAATCCCTTCAAAAGTCGACCTTTGACCTTGAATAAAAAAAAAATACCTTCTCCTAAAAAATTCAATTTTTTTACATTAATACCTTGAGTCATGTACAACAAAATCCCAAGAAGCTGTAAGTGGCTGATAACTAGTTCAATGTATAAAAAATAAATGAAGTTGGCATCATTCTTCAATTTTAGATTTTTTTTGTCAGTTCATTTATTTAAAAGTTCTGTTCTGATATAGTGTCAGTGAAGACTTAGTTCAACTTAACATTATTAGTTCAAAACCTTTTTTGTGACCTGTGCCAAAAGAAGTCTTTTAAAAGACAACCAGGGTTAAACCCCTCGACAGCCCCAAATCTACTGGAGTAGCGCTGATCCAAAGGCCCAACTAGTATATAAAGTAGTCAACTTTACAGAGTTGACTCCTGACTTCAAGTTAAAGTTAATTTATTTTTACTAAATACATGTATAAAAATGTATTTAATAATTCATTAATTGTTCATTATTTTCTTTTCAGGATTTTCTTTGTGCTTTTGTGATTTCAGAGTACAAACATGGAACATTTAAAACTGAAACAGAAGTGTGCTGATCCTTTGCTGCGTCACAAAGGTCAGTGTCGAAAGAAGAGTTTGAGAATTGTACCACAGGAACTTGTAAATAAGTTTCCCGATCTGCACTTAACACTACATCACAGACTTTGTAAGCAGTGTAGAGAACATCTTAGTGTCCTTGCCTGAGAAAGGAATAGGCACTTTGAATTCAGACATAAATGATGATTCTTCTTGTAGTAGTGAACCACCTGAATGAAGATCTTGAGAAAATTGAAAATGTTGACAATAGTGATGCATCAACTTCAGAGCAAAACCATGAGATGTGTACTTTGAATGCTTCTTTTGTTTCAATTGGTGAATCACCCATAAAAAAGAGAGAGCTTGTAGAGCAAAAGTCATATGGAGCTAAAAAACTAAGCAAGGTGACAGAGACAGTTAAGAAGAGAATGGAAACAGTTGCAGGAAAAGAGATTTCTGACTCACAATTTAAGGAGCCATCTGGAGATGTAGACTGTTTAGAAATAATAAATCAACTCAAGGAAAAATTCAAAAATGAAAATACTAAAAGAAGTGATAAAATAAAAATCCTCACTGTATTGCCCAAAAGTTGGAGCATTAGGAAAATTGCTTCAGAATTTAACACAACAAGGCATACAGCATCTATTGCTAAAAAAATAGTTGAAGAAAAAGGTGTCCTTTCAGACCCAAATCCAAAGGGTGGGAAAAGAATTAAACAGGATACTGTTGACGCTATTAAAGCATTTTATCTTTCAGAAGACATCAGTAGAACAATGCCAGGAAAGAAAGACTATTGTAGTATCATTGACAATGAAAGAGGAAGGATACATTTGCAAAAGCATCTTTTACTTTGCAATTTAAAAGAAGCCTATCATATTTTCAAAGAAAGAAATCCTTTGGTTAAGGTGGGATTCAGTAAATTTGCAGAATTGCATCCAAAGCAGTGTGTTATTGCTAGAGCAACAGGAACTCACTCAGTATGTGTCTGTACAATTCATCAGAATGCCAAACTTATGTTTGTAGGAGCTGAATTAGAAAAACTAACTGCAAATGATGACACACCTATTAAGAATGTACGTCATTGTGTTGCCTTTATGGAATGCAATCCTGCCTCACAGAAATGCTGCCTCAGACAATGTGAACAATGTGGAGATCCATCAGATTTAAAAAACAGACTACTGGACATATTTACAAACAACTTCATTGATATCATAAATTTTAAAAAGTGGACCAATACAGATCGGTCAAATCTTGAATCAGTAGAACTGAATACAGATGAATATATATTGACCAATTCTGTAACCAACTGAAAGAATACCAGATACATGACTTCAAGACAAAGATGCAAGCAACTTATTACCGTGAAACAAAAATGTCTTTGAAAGATGGTGAGGTCCTTGCTGTGTGTGATTTTGCTGAAAATTATTCCTTTATTCTTCAAGATGAGGTTCAGAGCTTTCACTGGAACAATGAGATGGCTACTCTACATCCATTTGTTATTTACTATAAAAAGGAAGATGAGATTGCTCACCTTAGCTTTGTTATTATTTCAGAGTGTAACATCCATAATACAGTTGCTGTACATTTGTTTCAAAAGCATCTGATAAAATTCCTAAAAGATAATATCTCATCCATCAGTTCCATCCACAAAATAATTTACTTTTCAGATGGGTGTGCAGGACAGTATAAGAACTGCAAAAACTTTTTGAATCTTTGCCATCACAGAGATGATTTTGGAATTGAGGCAGAATGGAATTTTTTTGCAACAAGTCATGGAAAGGGACCCTGTGATGGTGTTGGAGGCACAGTTAAGAGATTAGCTGCAAAAGCTAGTCTACAATGACCTTATGATGAACAGATCCTTACTGCAGAACAGTTATATACATTTGCAAGTGAAAATATTGTAAATATAAAATGTCATTTTTCAACCAATAAAGAGCATGAAGAGGAAAGCCAACTTCTCCAAGAAAGACACTCAACTGCAAGGACTATTGCTGGTACACAGAAATTACACCATTTACAGCCAGTTTCATTGACTTCTCTTAAGGTTAAACATTATTCATTATCAGATTATTCAAATATTGAGAAAGTTACTGAAAAGGAAGAAGTTGTGACTGAGAGAAAATACATGGTTTTGTTACTGCTGCATATGATGGCCATTGGTGGGTGGCATATGGGTCATTCTCTGTCAGATCAACCAGTGCCTAACACCCTCATCTCTCAGATTTTGCTGAAATTTGGTTTATAGGGAGTTTGTGGGCCCTGAATCCATTTCTGAAATTATAAGGTTAATCCGACCAACAGTTCAAGAGATATGACCTCGGGAAATTTGAGGTCACTAACATTTGGCGACCCATAACTTGGGTAATAATGGTCACAATTATATAAAAGTATATATATTTAGAATCAGAAAATGACAAGGAATCCAAATATGCAAGTTTTAGAACTCTAGGTTGAAAAATAAAAAAGTTACACTGTAACCAAAATTTGAGGTCATGATTTGACCTCTGGGGTATCAAATGAGAATTTTTTTTTTAAATGTAAAAAATGAAGGCATAGGCATTGGCTATTAGAATCAGCAAAAAAAAGTTTGTTTATGTTAGTATTTTTCATGTAACTAACATATAAGTGAACACCATATTCATAAGTTGTGCGTCAATTCTACCTATTTTTTCACACTTAAGCTCATAATTTGACCTATAGAAATTAAAATTACATTTTTTTATAGATATAAAAACAAAGGCAAAAAATGTAAAATTGTATTTCACTGCTAATCTACACTGGCAATAATAGTTATAATAGTGAAAGGGGAAGACCTACTTAGAGGATTCATGTGCTAGCCTAATACAATTTTTGCATGCTCGATGCTCTCATCAATTTCTTTTTGTGGAAAAATGTATTGAATTCTGCTGCCTCCTCTTAGGGTAGGACAACTCATTACAGTTAATATATGATGTCCTGGCACTGCACATGAATCCTTGTTTGATGGATAATAATATGCACTTGATCCTGATGACCCAGAGGGATGTAGAAAGTTCACAGTGAAATCATCAAACTCTTCACAATATTCCTCCACAATTCCATACCAAACTTGCATGTCATAAATGCAGCCAACATACTCTCCTGGTTTGACACATTTTAGGTTACCAAGCATTGCAGGTTCATTAGTAAAATGACTTTTCCTTATTCTTTTCTTTTCTCCAATGCCACTTGAAATGGGATACACCATCAGTTCTTCCTTGTTTAGGGGAACAAATCTATGATATTTCTGAGTTCCAGGAATAGCCCTACTATCCTTGAATCGATGTTCCAACCATTCTTCTGCATCTTTCAAATCAGCTGTAGTTACAAAGAAAAAATTTATCTTCTTGCTCAAGTTTTCTTCACAAAACTGAAACATGTGTTCTGGTGTAAGAATTTGCCTCTCTGTAGTTCTCTGCAAACTGGCACGAGCAGTAGCTCTTTTCACTGTTCCTCCAATCCCATCACATGCATTTTTGCCATGGGATGTAGCAAAGAAGTGCCATTCACAAGACAGACCAAAATCCTCTTCATGGTAACAGAGATTTGTGAAGTTGTATCTGTTCTTATATTGGCCAGCACATCCATCTGAGAAATAGTGCACCTTCTTCAATTGTGGGCATCTGAATTTAACATATGTCATAAGCTTCAATATGAATGAGTAAACCATTATAGTGTTGTGTTTTAGTGATGCAGATAAGAAACAGACACTAAAATGGCTAAGTTCCTGGTCTGCAGATGATCTATAATAGATGACAAAAGGGTGAACTGTACACTGTGAATTGTCCCAGTGAAACCCTTGGGCAGCATCCTGGACAATGAAAGAATAATTCTCAGAGAAATCACCTACTATAACTACCTCGCTCTGAGGTGGTAGTGTTTCTTTCAACTGCTTGAAGTACTGTGATTGTTGCTGAGCAACAAAGTGATGACGAACCATGCGGGATATTTTCATGCTTAGGGATGATAAGTATTCATGAAGTGGCTCCACCTTATCAACCATTGTACAACGGTCAACAGTCACCCATTGCTTGTAAGATATTTCATTTGGAGCTGATTTCACACTGTCAAGTAACTCAAGAAAATCCAGGACACCCTCTTCTCTTGGGCAGTATTTCAAGTGCCGAACCATTGTATTTTGATCTGTAAAGATATAGGATTTACAATTAGGTAATATATATTTTTTAGAAATATATAGCTATACACACTTAATATTTTAGGCCTTGATAGTCTCTGAGGCTCATTAAAACACCATACCCACCAGCCACCCACAGTGCTGGCTGGAACTGTACTAACCTGTAGACAAGGAATTTTGCAACTATCTGTGTTGATTCTGCACTTAGACAAGTAGCAACATGTTTCAACAGGTTTGTTTAGGCTACATGTGAGCTTAGTCTTCCCCTTTCACTATTATAACTATTATTGCCAGTGTAGATTAGCAGTGAAATACAATTTTTATTAAATTCTTGGAGCTTGAGGTCAAATTGATAGCTAAGATATAAAAATTCCTTGAAATGACAAGCAATTTATAAATATGGTGTTCACTTATAAGTTAGTTACATGAAAAGTACCAACATAAACAAACTTTTTATGATTGTTTCTATTAGTCAAGAACTCTGACTTTGTTTTTTATATCTATAAAAAATGTAATTTTAATTTCTATAGGTCAAATTATGAGCTTAAGTGTGAAAAAATAGGTAGAATTGACGCACAACTTATGAATATGCTCACTTATATGTTAGTTACATGAAAAATACTAACATAAACAAACTTTTTTTTTTGCTGATTCTAATAGCCAATGCCTATGCCTTCATTTTTTACATTTAAAAAAAAAATTCTCATTTGATACCCCAGAGGTCAAATCGTGACCTCAAATTTTGGTTACAGTGTAACATTTTTATTTTTCAACCTAGAGTTCTAAAACTTGCATATTTGGATTCCTTGTCGTTTTCTGATTCTAAATATATATACTTTTATATAATTATGACAATTATTACCCAAGTTATGGCTCGCCAAATGTTAGTAACCTCGCGGGTGACCTCAAATTGCCCGAGGTCATATCTCTTGAACCCGTTGGTCAGATTGACCTTATAATTTCAGAAATGGATTCAGGGCTCACAAACTCCCTATAAACCAAATTTCAGCAAAATATGAGAGATGAGGGTGTTAATTTCAATTTTTTTTGGTTGATCTGACAGAGAATGACCCATATGTGCTGGAAAAGATACCAGAGAATAGAGAAGTAAAAGTCACATTCCTTCATCCTCATGGCCCAAACCCATCATTTGTGTATCCTGGTCGACCAGATGAATTAATCTTACCATATTCAGATATTCTAACACAAGTTGAGGCATCTACTACTGAAAACCATCACATACATGCACAACATACAGGTGAGGTGGGTAAAGAACAAATATTTAAAAATAAGCATTTGCTTGTTT
The DNA here is from genome assembly GCA_023014485.1 of Bathynomus jamesi. NCBI lineage: Eukaryota > Metazoa > Arthropoda > Malacostraca > Isopoda > Cirolanidae > Bathynomus > Bathynomus jamesi. Next base: position 85,582 of record JAJOZX010005868.1, on the reverse strand, counting down.
GTAGAAGGCTGCAGATAGTATGTAGATATGGGTTGTATTTGTAAGAGATTGAGCTGACCTTAGACAAAAATGGTTACTGACATACAAGGTCACAAAGTCATGACTTTTTGACAATTTTTGTATAAAATGACTTTTTTCAAAATGTTGCTTGAATTCATTATTTTTTATACATTGAACTAGTTATCAGCCACTTACAGCTTCTTGGGATTTTGTTGTACATGACTCAAGGTATTAATGTAAAAAAATTGAATTTTTTAGGAGAAGGTATTTTTTTTTTATTCAAGGTCAAAGGTCAACTTTTGAAGGGATTTTTTTTATTTTTCACAGTAGAGATATTTAACAAGAGACAATAAACAAGGGGCTACTAAAGAGCTTTAAAATGAGACCAAAATCAATGCTCTAGCTTTAATAGTTTTTTAGTTACACCATTTTGAAAATATAGTCATTTAACGCAAAAAAGGTCAAAATGTCACAACTTTGTGACCTTGTATCTCAGTAACCAAAGGTCAGTCAGCTCTAATAATTTGGGAATTTAAGTTTGGCATGTATATCTGCTATTGTGCCAAGTATGAGCAAAATTGAAAGGGGTGTGTGTTTTAGGTGGCTGACTTGACATGGAATGACCCTGCTATCTTATTTTGTGTTTCAAATTTCGCATCATCTGTCATTACAACCCCTAAATGTTTTGCTCTGGAATTTCTCTGAATTTCCTGTCCATTTGGGGTATAATATTCCATGCACTTTAGGTCTTCTCTTTTTCCGTACCGTAATAGCTGAAATTTCTCAGTGTTAAACTTCATATTGTTGTCTTCAGTCCACTTGTAGATTTTGTTTGTCAGTTTGTAGAGATCCTATGTCTTCTGGGTTTCTTATTTTTCTACTGATCTTTGTGTCATCCGCAAAGAATGTTACTGTGCTCTCTCTGGTAACGTCCTCATCTATGTCAGTTAGCATGATTATGAAGAGTAGTGGAGCTAATACTGTTCCTTGTGGTACTGAGCTGAGGACCTCTGATTCTGATGAAGATACTCCTTGTACTGTAACGACTTGCCTCCGCTCCCTAAGGAAATTATATATCCATTTCCCTACTTTTCCTGTTATTCCCATATATTTCAGTTTATGTATTATGATTCCGTGGTCACACTTGTCGAACGCTTTAGCAAAGTCTGTGTATAGTACATCATAGTTTTCATTACTTTCAAGTAAATCAATAATGTTGTTGTAGTGTTCCATTAGTTGTGATAGGCATGATCTGCCTGATTGAAACCCGTGAATTTTTTCTGAGTTTCCAAAAAGTCATAGATTTTCTGTCTAACTATTCTTTCAAATATTTTAGTGAGATGAGATGTAAGCGACACTGCTATAGTTTTGGCCTGGATCGATCTCCTCCTTTATATATTGGGACTATGTTCGCGCTCTTCAGGATGCCCGGTATTTCTCCCGTGTCTAATGATCGTCTCCATATCCAGTATAGGGGCTCAGCGATTGCATTCTTGCAGTTTTTGATCAGTGTGGCATTCCATTTATCCAGTCCTGCCGCTGAGTGTGTTTTTAGTTTCCTTATGGCTTGTGTAATATCATCCGTCGTAAAGTCGAAATCCGTTATACTTTCCCCTTATGGTTCTTCTTCAAAGAACGCGTTTCTATCGCAAATCAATTTGTCAGTTTTTGGGATACTGAAAGATGATTCATACTGAGCTCTTAATATTTCAGATACTTCTGTTAGATCATCAGATAAATCACTGTTCTCATTTATATATATATATATATAGTTTATTTTTATTTGGATAAAATTCATCACCCACACAGAGTGATGGGATGTAGGGAGGCAGCATCTTGGGTTAGGGGATATTCTCTGTCTTTATACCCACCATTTAAAGCAGGGCTGTGGAGCTGGAGCTGGAGCTGGAGCTGGAGCTGGAGCTGGAGCCGGAGCCAGGAGCTGGAGCTTGAAGCAATTTTGATGAGTGGAGCTGGAGTTGGAGTGGAGTTGGAGCTGGAGCTGAAAAAAATGTGTCAGCTCCGGCTCCAGCCCAATACAAAGAGTTCATATTTAGATACAAACTTTTTTATGCTATTTTTTTTTTATTTTGAATGATTTCTAATTGGACTTAATTTTTTTCAGGAAATGTGTTAATTTTTAGAAACTTAAACTAGTAAGCTTAATTTTTAAAAATTCTAATGACTATAGCTATTAGCTATAGTCATTAGAATTTAGATTAATAGCTGCAACAGGCTTTGGTCTAAATTTTAAAAAGTAGCCTGATGAATCATGTGATGGTGATGAAATGTTTTGTGTGGCTGCCTGCTATGGCCTATGAGTAGCAAGGTACAATTTCAAGAGATTTATCAATCATTAATATATGGTGAGAGGAGCTGGAGCCGGAGCCGGAGCTGGAGCTGGGCATAAAAAAATGCTGGAGCCGGAACCAGAGTTGGAGCCAGAAATTTGAAAATGCTGTAGCCGGAGCCGGAGCTTAAGATTTTGGTGCCAGCTCCACAGCCCTGATTTAGAGAGATTTCTCTGCTGAGTGGTGGCCCCCATAGCCAGGGTTGTGGAGTCGGAGTCGGAGTGTCGGAGTCGTGGAGTCGCACGTTTCAGGGCGGAGTCGGAGTCGAATTTTTACAATGTGTGGAGTCGGAGTCGGAGTCGGAAAATTTTGGACCGACTCCACAACCCTGGTTATAGCCACTAGGTTAAGGGTTATTCAATTTTAAGTAGGACTACTACTGGTTAGACCTTAATTATGTTTAAGAGAATCTTTTTCATTTATATATATATATATATTATTGGAAAAAAATAAAAATCCCTTAATATGATAATATCTACAAGTCAACATCCTTCTTAATATTTGAATGTTCCCTTATCCTAGAAAGTAACCTGACGATTCATGTGGTGGTGATGAAATGTCTTATTATTATGATAATTATAGAGTGAAACACTAGAGGAGTCGGAGTCGGATTTTTAGATTTTTTACAATGTGTGGAGTCGGAGTCGGAGTCGAATTTTTACAATGTGTGGAGTCGGAGTCGGAGTCAAATTTTTACAATGTGTGGAGTCGGAGTCGGAAAATTTTGGACCGACTCCACAACCCTGCCCATAGCACTATGATGTATGAAAGACTCATTATGTTCACTTGCCTCATAGACACCTTTAAATGGGAGACCCTGAATGGGTGTACATTCAAATACTCTATACAGTCTTTACAGTCCCACCTACTACTTTTATCTTAACTGTAGAGCTTGTATTACATTATTCAGGTTATAGCTATATAGATCCATGTAAAACTTCTTGTGATGAGATAACCATATGATGTCTGCAATTAAGTACAGTAGTGGTATTGATGAATGATCCACAAGATCCAAAGTTTTGAAGTTAATGTACAGCTAGTAGATGTGTGACAATCTGCAGAGATCAATTGGAACTTAATTTTGCATGTAACTGTATTTATGGTTTGTTTATATTAACAGTGGAGCCACCCAGATGGGCCGAAGAGCCCCTAGTGTGCCCACTATAAATTTTTTCCATGTTACCTCATTGACTTTAGAAATATTACCACCTGGAATATGTCATTCTACAGGGTTTCCTTCCCTTATTGCAAAATTCATCATCCTGATTCTTGATAAGAGTCCCCAATCATGGTAAATTCACACTGTACTGCTTCATCTAAATTCCATAGTATCTGAAATTTGTTACTAGTTGCTACAACATGATTACTATTCTCTCTAACCTTATTGCTTGACTAACCTTCAAACTTTGTGCCATTCATCAGGCCTAATTTTACTTGGACCCACATCCTTATCACTAACACTTGGCTTATGCTTAACTTTACTTGGGCCTGCATCCATGTCTCTAACACTAGGGCTATGCTCAGGCTTGACTTTACTTGGGCCTGCATCCCTGTCTCTAACACTAGGGCTAGACTTTGGCTCAACCTCACTACATCTTACATTAATATTTCCTGTGGGGACAGTTGTTACCAAAGCTAACTGGCTAGTGGGCCTGATAAGAACTTTTGATTATATAGACACAGATATGTGTACGATGTTGTATTGTTCTTTGGTAAGGCCACTCATGGAGTATGCTGTGCAGAGTTGGTCACCCTATTATATTAAGTATATTGAAGAACTGGAAAAAGTGCAGAGAAGGATGACCAAACTAGTGCCAGACCTAAGAATGTTTAAGTATGAAGAATGCTGTAAGCAGATGAAGCTTGATTTGTTGGAGAAGAGAAGATTGAGGGGTGACCTAATTGAAACTTTTAAAATATTAAAAGGATATGAGAACTTAAACAGCAGCATATTCTTCCAGTTGAGTGAAACTAGTACTAGATCAAATACTTGTAAACTATTGAAGAAAGGACATTGGAGAACATCGTTAAGAGCAAATACATTTAGTGAGAGAGTTGTAAATTGGTGGAATTCTCTCCCAGAGGAAGTGGTTACTGCTTCAACAAATGGGGAATTTAAACACAGGTTGGACCAAATTGAATGGTTTACTGGGCGAGCCACCACCAGATGAATTGGGTTGCTGTGATAAAAAACTGATGTATTGTGCAGCATGAATGGGAATGTATGTAGAAATGGCTTATGCTGTCTAAGAGCGAAAATTGAGGTATAACCAAATAAGAAATTGTAACTAAATATAAAGCAGGGTCATTCCACGTCAAGTGGACCAATTTTGGAAAAGTGCCTCATCTCACCATGTCAGATTTTGTTCTAACTTTGCTCACAGATTCCTTTAAGCCTTAAAGGAAGTTCTGCAAAGTGTTAGTTCCATATCTCTTGTGGTTCTGTCACTAGGGCTCCAAGAGCATGGGCTACTTTGTCCATCACATTGAGTGCCAAATTATTTGTGCCATTTTTAGCTAGTCAGCATTCCACAGTAACAAATCCTTCTGCTCTGAAAATTTGCTCCTACAGTCAAAATTTGCTGTAGATTTCAAAACTTACATTACTAGAGCTCTAGGAAGTATAGATTTTCCATAAAATATCCCCAAAGTAGGCTTCAAATTATATTTTGATTCCTGGGAAGGGAAGCCACTTTTAGAAAATTATAGCTCTGGATCTACTTGACTCTGTGAGCTTTTGTTAGAAACCAAGAAAGTACTGCCCATATGCTACAAAATGTTTCAATCTGGATCTTCCTACCTGTTCTAGTTGTTGAGATATAAGGCATCAAAAATGGCCGAAATTAATTTATGTGACAAAAATGTCCCATCTTTAAAGCTCAAAATGGTCATGTAGGACAGCTCGCACCATACTCTAACAAAAACCAATGAAAAGAGCATGTCCTGAAATACTAGGGCCTAGTTTTTTATTTTGGTGTCTTGCTTTTTTGTAGGTCTAGTAGAGCTTTGAAATTTTGTTCTGTGTGATGTTTCTAGCGTTATAATTGTTATTTCATTGGCACAATGTTTTATTTTTCTTTTGTTCTTATTACCAATTATATAGTGCAGGACTAGGTGCTATGTGCTAGGCTATACATAATATTTTTATTTATGTTCAACAACATGTAATACATGACTATTATTGTTTTCAGATCAAAACTGAAAATGGCCGAATCATCAGATACTAGTAGTGTTCATGTGGGAGAACCCATGGAAACTGAAAGAAAACTGGAAGCTTGTACTATTGGAAATAAAGAGGGAACAGAGTGTCACCTGAAAACATATTCCAGAAAATGTGGTTTGAAACTGTTCACAGAGCTGACAGTTCAGGAAAGACAACTACTTTTTCTTCAAACAGGAATAGAAGTAGTCCAATTTAAGGAAGATGCATGCATATGCTTGCACCATAAACAGCTTCTTTTGACCAGATATGAGAGTCTGCAGAAGCACTGTTGCAACCCATTTGAATATCATAAATCAACATTACCCAAAAAATCACTTGGGCAATTGACATTGCAACAGCTCAACTGTTGAAGGAAGAGACTGGCAAAGACATCAAGCCTGGACAGAAACTTTGTCCTGATTGCAGGAAACAGAGGGCTGAAATACAAAGAATCAGTTCAATCATCAAGTGAATCATTTGATCCACCAGAAGCACAAAAGCAGAAACTAGACACCAGCTGTTCAGCACTTGACATTTCCCCTGTAAAGCCACAAAAAGTGAGCAAGAGAGATTTACCAGGATATGTCAAAAGAAAGACAAGACAAGCACAAGAAGCTATTGGTCAGAAAATGGCAGCTCTTACAGGGATTGATGTGGGTGAAATGGAAGCTAGCACAAGTCAGCAGAGGTGCAGAAATTGTGAAGATTATGAAATACTGTTGGAAGAATTGAAAAGCCAAATGGAATTATCAGACAAAGAAAGGAAACTGCAGATTCTAACTCTGGAGCCTAACAGCTGGTCTATACAACAAACAGCAGAAGAATTTGGAGTTTCTCTTCGAATGGTTAAAACAGCCAGGAAGTTGAAAGCAGTCAGGTATTCTTGCAATACCAGGAAAAAAGAAAGGAAAAACACTGCCTGAGGAAGTAGTAGTAAAAGTTCAAAAGTTTTATGAAGATGATGAATTCAGCCGGATGTGCCCAGGGAAGAAAGATTGGGTGTCTGTCAGGATTGATGGAAAAAAGCTTCAAAAACAAAAAAGACTGCTGCTCAGCAATTTGAAAGAAATGTACATTGCTCACAAAGATTGAAATGGCCCTGAAATTGGCTTCTCAAAAGTTCTGTGAACTTCGACCAAAGTGGTGTAGCAGGGGTACACAGTGTTTGTGTATGTACAATTCACCAAAATGTGAAACTGATGTTGGCTGGAGCTGATATTCATGAGGATTACAAAACGCTGATGCAAAAATGTGTTTGCAATTTGGAGTCAAAAGACTGTATGCTACAACGGTGTGAACTGTACTCTGGAGCACCAGCACTAGAAGATCACCTTTCAGCTATTTTTATAGAACAAGCAGAAATGGATCCACAAGAAATGATTGAATATAAACAATGGGTTCACACTGACAGGGACACCTTGATTATGAAACAGTTGTCAGTAGAGGATTTTATCACAGAACTGACTTCAAAAATTAGCTTCCTTTGTGGTCATCATTACGTTTCAAATCACCAAAGTGCTCACCTGAAGTCCCTAAAGGAGGAAATAAAACCTGAAGAAGCAATAATCTTAATGGATTTTGCAGAGAACTATTCTTTTGTGGTACAAGATGCAGCGCAAGGTTTTCACTGGGACAACAGCCAAGCAACACTGCATCCTTTTGTAATGTATCACAAAGTTTCAGATGAAATTAGAAGTAAATGTTTTTGTGTCATCAGTGACTGTCTGAAGCATGATACTGTTGCAGTACATGTCTTTCTGAAGAAGTTGATTGGATTTCTGAAAAAAAATTTGAAGTAATCAAGCACATTCAATACTTCAGTGATGGTGCTGCAGGCCAGTACAAAAACTACAAAAATTTCATGAACTTTTGTTGGCACAGCAAAGATTTTGGTGGGATAACAACAGAATGGAACTTTTTTGCTACCAGCCATGGAAAATCAGCATGTGATGGTGTAGGGGGCACTGTGAAAAGATTGGCAGCTTGTGCCAGCTTGCAAAGACCAGTAACTGGTCAGATTAGTAACTGGTCAGATTCTCACACCTACTGATCTCTCTGAATTTTGCCAAAAAGATGTGCATGGAATTACATTCTTTTTTGTTTCAACTGATGAAATAGAAGCAGAGAGAGAAGCACAGGAAATAAGATTTAATCATGGGCATACAGTAGCTGGAACTCGAGAAAATCATCATTTTGTTCCAGTAAATGATAAACAGATTCAAGTTAGCCGAGTTTCAAGATTTACATGTTATTTTGTGGCCAATGTTGAAATATACAGTGACATTGATCAACGACAGTTGAAACTGCAACCAGGCCAATATGTGGCATGCATTTATGATGATTTGTGGTGGCTTGGAAACATTTGTGAAGTCTGTGAGGAAGAAAAAGATGCATTAATTACATTTATACACCCTCATGGGCCAGCACAACAATTTCAGTGGCCATCTAGAAAAGACACTCGTTGGATTCCAGAGCAGCATATCTTGACAACTATTCCTGCTCCTACATGGAATGCCATTGGAAGAGGGTACATGCTGAGAAGGAATACCTTGTCTACTATAGAAAATTTGTTTGAAAGCTTTGAAAAGGAGTTGCACAGTTCTGGATCCAGTTAGAAAGTCAAGGAAAGATGAGCTGGTGGGTGGGACCTGTGGCTGGACCTGCACGGCTATCAGGCGTGACCCCTTGGCGATGGGGTTGCCAATTTCTCAAAAAACTGAAACAGACTCCTTTGTATTAATAAATTATCTTTAATAGTTATCAATTAGAGAAATTGGCAGTGGCTTAGCCACCATAGACCAACGCAGGAGTGCAAATAAATTAACAAATATAATGCTAGAAACATCACACGGAACAAAATTTCAAAGCTCTACTAGACCTACAAAAAAGCAAGACACCAAAATAAAAAACTAGGCCCTAGTATTTCAGGACATGCTCTTTTCATTAGTTTTTGTTAGAGTATGGTGCGAGCTGTCCCACATGATCATTTTGAGCTTTAAAGATGGGACATTTTTGTCACAAATTAATTTTGGCCATTTTTGATGCCTTATATCTCAACAACTAGAACAGGTAGGAAGATCCGGATTGAAACATTTTGTAGCACATGGGCAGTACTTTCTTCGTTTCTAACAAAAGCTCACAGAGTCAAGTAGATCCAGAGCTATAATTTTCTAAAAGTGGCTTCCCAGGAATCAAAATGTAATTTGAAGCCTACTTTGGGGATATTTTATGGAAAATCTATACTTCCTGCTCTTGAGCTCTAGTAATGAGTTTTGAAATCTACAGTAAATTTTGACCCTAGGAGCAAATTTTCAGAGCAGAAGGATTTGTTACTGTGGAATGCTGACTAGCTAAAAATGGCATAAATAATTCGGCGCTCAATGTGATGGACAAAGTAGCCCATGCTCTTGGAGCCCTAGTGACAGAACCACAAGAGATATGGAATTAAAACATTGCAGAACTTTCTTTAAGGCTTAAAGGAATCTGTGAGCAAAGTTAGAACAAAATCTGACATGGTGAGGTGGGGACCACAGGTCCACTTGACGTGGAATGACCCAGCAGCAAGTCCAACTCAAGTAACCCAGTGAGATAGGAGCATAAAAAGACAAGTCTCTTACCTATGATGCAATTCTACTATGTAAGACTTGGTTTCTGGCCTAACTGCTACATTAGTCTCACTAGCTACACTATCAATCATAGGAACAACTAACTTAGGCCCACTAGACTCTGAGCTAGCAGCTTTCTTAAACATTGCCTTGAGCATGTCCCTAACCTCAAGCTAAGCACTTATTGCAAAACCACAAAATATTTGGTGACTTCATACCCCTATACATTTGCTCTGTAATTTTGATACAGGCTGAGTGATACCAATCATCACAACTCTTACATGCTACAGCCTTAACCCCTTCCTTAACTTCCTTCTTACAAACCTTGCAGTCACAGTCTGTAGTGTTCCTTCCATAATTTGACTATATGCTCAGTCCCAGTTACATTTTCAATATTAGCAGGGAGAGAGACTGCACTATTATTCATTATTTTTAATTCTTCCCAAAAGTTTCTTGGATTTTTACTGGCAAGCTTTTTAGCCAGAGCATCCATGCTTAACTCATCCTCATGATTTTTTATATACCTTAATGCACACTTGAACCTGACATTAGCCCTCTGTTTTTGTTGTAATACAGGGCCTTGCCTTGGCTTCCCTTGTTCACACATTAGAAAAGCATCTCTGGATGCATTATGAAGTTCAGCCACATAATTGCTCCAGCCAGGTCTACATGTATAATTTTTTTCTCCTAAAGGCATATAAGTCTAGCATTATTGAGCAAGGAAACAATTTGTTCATACATGTCTTTAAATTCCAAAATATGTTTGAATTTTACAGTTTACATCCTGACAAGCTGGAGCATCATTAGGGATATGTATATTACTTAGCAATACATCAGACTTATTACAACAATGGCATGTTCTCTGAAATCATGCAAAAAAAAATATCAAATTTGTCACCACACCATCTCAGATTTTGGTAAAATTTGGTATACAAAGAGATTCTAGGCCAAAAGTAATGGAATGAAAAAAAAATTTTTGATACCATGTTTGGGGGCAGATTTATGGCCCCCCCTTTTTTTAGCCCACCACTGACTCTCCCATTTTTTGAATCCCCATAACTTTGTCCCTAATTGAGATAGAGAAATGAAACAAACACCATTAGAAAGGAAATAAAAAGATCTTTCAGACACATTTTATGTATTTGAGCCATAAATTAAATAGAAAAAAGTTATGACCTTTTGAAAATTTGGTGGAGCTAGCTCACCCCGCCCCCCAAGAAATTTTTCTTTATAAAAAAATACTTCATCTTTATCTACAATGTATAATGCAGATCAATGTGTATATTTAATTCTTTGAATGGAACATACAAAATCAAAGAAAATAACTTAGCCACTTTTTATATGAGAGCAGATTAAGATTCCACGCAATATTTTTTTACATTTTATTTAATGACCTATAACTTGAACTAAACAAGCCTATGAGGTACAATTTATTTATATTTTTAAATTATTATAATTTTTTTTTCAGGTATTAAGTTGATATAGAGAAATTTAATTAATTTTGAACAAGAAAATGAGTAAAAATTATAAGGGCATTTGTTGCAATCTTTTTCTTACTCATAAGATGATCATAACTGCTGGGTTAAGACCAATGCCACAGAAATTTAGACACCATAGCTTCTCATGAGTAAAGCTATATGTGACATGAATGAACCTAAATGGATGATGGATCAATGTCGAAACTGTCCTGGTACCACTGCAGCGTCAACATTCCTCTATTCCCTTTTTCTTGTATCATAAGGAATCTGGAACTCTAAAACATATTAGTTATTGCTTTGTGAGTGACTATTTAGTTCATAATACAGCCAGTGTACACTTTTCAGAAGGTTCTTACTGCAGATATAAAAATGACTCTACCTAACATCAAAAAAATCAATTATTTTTCAGATGGTTGTGCTGGTCAATATAAAAATAAGTACAACTTCTCTAATTTGACCTACCATGAAAAAGATTTTGGCCTTAAAGCAGATTGGAATTTTTTGGGAACAAGCCATGGAAAAAATGCGTGATGGCATTGGTGGAACTATAAAAAGAGCTGCTTATAAAGCCAGTCTACAAAGATTAACATCAAATCACATTCTTACAGCTAGGTCTCTCAACGAATATGCTGTGGCAAACTTAACTGGGATAAAGTTTTTTTCACTACAGAACAGAGATTTCAGAGATAGCTGATAAGTTAAGAGCAAGGTTCAACTCAGTTAAAACTCTGAAGGGGACACAAGTATTTCACAAAATGGTTCCACTAGAACTTAACTATGTCAAGGCATATTTAACTTTAAAATCTAGTGATTTTATGACTTGCAAAATTGGAGAACTAAATCCGAGGCAAAAATGCAGTATAATGTGGGCAGCTATGTAATCTGCAGGTATGACAACAAGCAGTGGATTGGTCTTGTAACCGAGGTTTCTGAAGAAAACCATGACTATAAAATATCTTTTTTGCACAAGGAAAGAAGCTACCGCTACTTCTTCCCAGAAAAAGAAGATATTTGCTAGATTCATCAAAAAAATGTTTTGAAAACATTGAGTCCCCCAAACATATTGCCAGGAGTAGAGATAATATATGAGTTCAATCCAAGAGAATTTGCTCTGGCTTCAAAGAAAATTTAAACATGGTATGGTGTTTAGTTGGATACAGTTGAATAGTTGAATTCAACTAGTAATTATAATTATCTGCTTTAAAACCATTTCTAAACAGTTGTATTTACTTTATTTATAATCCAAATTTAACTATCCAAGTTTGCCAAGTACTTGTATCATCTAATGACCTAGTTTTCAGCGAAAAGGACCAAAAAATTGGCGAAGTTATTTTCTTTGATTTTGTATTTTCCATTGAAAGAATCAAATATACACATTGATCTGCATTATACATTGTAGATAAAGACAAAGTATTTTTTGCAAAAATAAAAAAAATTTGTGGGGGATTGGCCAGGGGGGGAGGGGAGTGAGCTAGTCCCCCCAAATTTTCAAAAGGCCATAACTTTTTTCTATTTAATTTATGGCTCAAATACATAAAATGTGTCTGAAGGATCTTTTTATTTCCTTTCTAATAGTGTTTGTTTCATTTCTCTATCTCAATTAGGGACAAAGTTATGGGGATTCAAAAAAATGAGGGAGTCAGTAGTGAACTGAAAAAAGGGGAGGCCATAAGTCTACTCCCAAACATTGTATCAAAAAAATTTTTTTCATTCCATTACTTTTGGCCTAGAATCTCTTTATATACCAAATTTTGCCAAAATCTGAGATGGTGTGGTGACAACCCTTGCATGATTTCACAGAGAACATGCCTACTGGTGTTTTGCCCTCATCATCAACTTTGGACCAATCTAACTTCACTTTACATGTATCATTTACCTGTGATAACATTGGAATACAGTTAATATCAAACTCAATTAATAGGGGCATGTGGTCAGAACTAGCATAGGAGTACATAACTGCCTGATTTGCATCAGGTGTACAAATACAATGATCCAACCATAAGGTGATGTGCCAACTATCACTAACATAAGTAAAGCTATCACCAGGAAGACTACACAATAGTACACATGGATGAAAGGGCCATTATTATCTTCACAAAAGGCTTTTAAGTGGTTGCTAAAGAAAGAATTATCATCAAACATGTTAGCATTAAAGTCACCAATAATAGCTACATACGTCATAGCTACATACGTCTTATCCAACTCATGGTAACATGGTCAAAATTTTATAGTGGGCACACTAGGGGCCCTTCGGCCCATCTGGGTGTCTCCACTGTTAATATAAACAAATCATAAATACAGTTACATACAAAATTAAGATCCAATTGATCTCTGCTAATTGCAGATTGTCACACATCTACTAGCTGTACCACACATCTACTAGCTGTACATTAACTTCAAAACTTTGGATCTTGTGGATCATTCATCAATACCACTACTGTATTAATTGTAGACATCACATGGTTATCTATACAGCCATACAGCTATATAGCCATATATCTACATAGCCACAACCTGAATAATATAATACAAGCTCTACAATTAAGATAAAAGGAGTAGGTAGGACTGTAAAGACTGTATAGAGTATTTGAATGTACACCCATTCAGAGTCTCCCATTTGAAGGTGTCTATGAGGCAAGTGAACATAATGAGTCTTTCATACATCACAGTGCTATTGGGGGGCACCACTCAGCAGAGAAATCTCTTTAATAGGTGGTATAAAGACAGAGAGTATCCCCTAACTCAAGGTGCTGCCTCCCTACACTCTGTGTGGGTGATGAGATTTACCCAAATAAAAAATAAATTATATATATGTATATGTGGGAAGGGTTCACAAACCTCTTCTCCACACTTAGTGATGTGAGGTGAGAATATTCTCGTTCTCCGAGAATATTCTGAGAATATTCTCCAAAATATTATTTGCCGAGAATATTCAAGAATTTTCTTTTTTCTTAGTTTTAAAACATTTTTAGATTGTTTTGCAGCTTTTCAGAGAATTCTAGAATATTTCAGAACCTTATGGAACTTTCTAGAATGAGAGAGAATATTCTAGACGACTCCAGAATACTCCAGAATTAGGAGAAAATAGTATATAAAGGATGGCAAATTGTTTCCTTGGTTAGTTGTGGTTGTGTATAGCAAGAGCAAGTATCTACATGTGATTTCCTTGTGAATTGTGATTGTGATAATTGTATGATATATTTTATTAATTTCTATATAATTTCGAAAAAATCAAATAAAAAAAATGATTTTTTCATAAAAATAATCATTTTTTTTTATTTATTAGCTATGATACTGAAAAACTGAAATTGAGTACTTAATAATTACAAGGGATATTTTTTTAGGTAAATATGGATATTACGGCCTCCACCCAATTTTGATGCCAAAATATGTTTTCCTAGTAGTGTATGATGTGCTTTGTTCAAATCTGGCCTTCATTTTATGTGCAAATGAACCAATCAAAAGTTATGAGACTTCAAAGTTTTAACATATTTTGGTTCATTTCCCCATAAAATGAAGGCCAGATTTTAACATTGCACATCAAATACTACTAGGAAAATGCATTCCAGTGTCCAAATTGCTTGAGAACCAACCTAACCTACCTAACCTAATCCTAATATTAGGTTTGGTTAGGTAGGTTGGTTAGGTTAGGTTAGGTACGTTCTCTAGCAATTTGGACACTGGAATACATTTTTCTAGTAGTATTTGATATGCAATGTTAAAATCTGGCCTTCATTTTATGGGGAAATGAACCAAAATATGTTAAAACTTTGAAGTCTCGTAACTTTTGATTGGTTCATTTGCACATAAAATGAAGGCCAGATTTGAACAAAGCACATCATACACTACTAGGAAAATGTATTTTGGCATCAAAATTGGGTGGAGGCCGTAATATCCATATTTACCTTTTTTTATTTTCAATGTGTCTTGTGAGATATATTTTATTCATTTCTATATAATTTTGAAAAAAAATCAAATAAAAAATTATGATTTTTTCATAAAAAAGCTATTATACTGAAAAACTTAAATTCAACACTTAATTATTACAAGGGATATTTTTATTTGTTTTTAAAGTATTTTGTCTGATATATTTTATTAATTTCTATATACCAGTAATTTTGAAAAAATAAAAAAATAAAAAAAATAAAAAAATCATGATCTTTTCATAAAAAAATCAATTGATTTAATCAGGTGATTAAATCATTGCCATCCCTGGTAAATACTGTACTTTGAATTGAAATACAGTCTTTATACAATGATTCAATAAATTTTCTGTATTAGTTAATTTATTTATTTCTTCACTCATCCTATCATTCACTTCTGACTTAGAATTTCTCCATTTTGACAGGAACTGAAGTTTAAGTTGTATCGGAATAGTTGAAAAACCCCTCGGATATTCTAAAAAAGAAAATTCTTGAAAATTCTCAGTTTGGAGAATATTCTCCTAAAGATTATTCCCGAGAATTTTACAATATTATCCACACCATTACCAGTTCCAGCAAAACGTCATTACCAAATACCTCTTTCAGTCAATAATTTATCTAGTTTATTCTTAAAAGTCTTCAAAGTATGGGAACTCGCAACTTCTTCATCTAAGCTATTCCAGAATTTTACTATTCTATTTGAAAAACTATGTTGTACTAACTGTGATTTACATCTTTGCCGAAAAAGCTTAAGGCTATGGCCTCTTGTCCTATCATTATGATCCTTTGTAATCAATAATACTGCTGACCTGCCCCAATTTAATGAGGTAATCTTCATTATCAACTGCCTGAAAAGGCATATAGATACACAGAATTACAAATTTTGTATTGTCTACACAAATTTCTAGGTATTATTATAGTATTACACCCGTCTAACATCCAGCAATTATTATATGTTCATTAAGTAGATTTTTTAATTCTAAGACACTTTTCTTCTATAGCGTTTCCATCACAAATGCTTCGTTTGTATTTGGTGACTTCTTACCTCTGTATATTTGTTCTGTAATTTTGATACAGGCTGAGTGATACCAATCATCACAACTCCCACATGATACAGCCTTAACCCCTTCCCTAACTTCCTTCTTACAAACCTGGCAGTCACAGTCTAAAGTCATCTTAAATACTATTCTTTAACTCAGTTAAAAGCTTTAACGTCTAAGTTAGGCTATTGCCTGGATGGAATGAGCTCATGGGGGCCTAGGCCAATCAGCCAAAATGTTGGGCTTACACTGGATGAACCCCCAGATCTCTCCAAATACCCAGTTCAATTAAGCTTCAAGCTTAGGAATAGAGCTATTTATACTTTAATAATCCCAATTAATGAAAATCGATACAATCAATAATAAATCCTTCAACAATTTGTAAAACTTTGTAAGAGTATAAAAAAAATTTGTAAACAATTTGTAAAAAATCGTAACACTTTTTTCAAGAGTACTATTTTTTGTGCAAATACGTTATAAACAAATGATTGCAGGTGATGATATTTCCTTAAGATTTATCCTTCAAGTTAATGTCTAGGCTAATTTTCATTGTAAATCCAGGCTACACGAAATGACAGCATCAGACATATTTTCCAACAGAGCGTACAGATTTTTCCACAAATTGACGATTCACGTACGTATTATTACTTGCTATGACTATTGCATGATTTCTATTCCAGTTAGGCCTATTATGGATATATATATACACATAGGTAAATTTCTAGTTCAAGGTAGGCTTCGACAAAATTGTTAAAACAGAGAACAGTCTTCGTCAAACATTTCTCGTTCTTAATTTTACGGGTTTGATGTGTCTGATGGTCACTGACAAAAAACTTGGGAATGGTTATTGGTTTCATTGACTGTTATTTACGTGGTTTTTGGAAGCGCCAAATTCAATTTTTATTCTACTTAGACTTCAGACATGACGGATAAACAGCCATTTTGCTCAACCTTTTCAACAATGACCGATTGATCTGTTTATGGTGCGTAAAACTAAAAGATTACTTGCGCCTGCAAACTATCAGAAAGAACCAAAACCATTTCAGTTGTGGGGTTCCTCTCCACAACACTTACAAGGGAAAGGGGAGCTATATGAGCAATGTGTACGATAAAGAAGTATGCGAAAATATGTTCGAAATGAGAATTGACTCAATTACAAGAGGGCATGATAATAAGATTTATAAAAAAGATCAAGATTGAACATAAAGAAGAATGCTTTTTGTAATAGAGTTGTGGAAAATTTGAATACTCTTCCGTCAGGGCGGATTTAGAGGGAGGGACGAGGGGCACGATCGCCCCAAAACCATGAGGCCTCTAAACCTTAAAAGGTAAAGAAAGAAGGAGATCGGAAACGTAGAGACAATACAAAATTAAAGTGAAGCATCCTATAAAAATAATCGCTATTACAAAAAGAGTGCATATAGGGACACATTGATGTTCAAAAGTAAGCCATTTAATATATATTTTTGGTACGTTTACTTTTCCGTTATACCCCCGCAGATGGTAAGTTTTTATTTTATGAATACAATGCTTATTCATATATTTTTAGAAATTTATTATGGCCATTTACTATATTAATAAGACTAAAGCCCCCAATGCAGAGCATTTTTTAACCTAGTGAGTGGGCGACATGAATGTCACCCAGTGAAGAAAATTTGTTCCCCAGTAAATGAAATTTTAGGGTACTGAGCGACAAGGAATTTTCAAAATTTGTAAAAATAGAATTGTTTTGGAAGCCATATAAATACATATAATACATGCACATATGCCACAATTAGAACTGTTTATCCTAAATGTAAATATGAAATTTACATTGAATATCTATATATAGATAATGCTAGTGTTATTTCAGACCATATGGGGTTGGTGGCCTGATTATGGAACATCCGGATCCATAGTAGCCTTAATCTAGAGGTGTGCTGGGACCGGTTCGGTCCGGTTCGCCCGAACCGGTTGTTAAATTTTGATTGGATCACCGAACCGTTTGTTTGTTTTTAACAAATATTTAAGTCAATAGAAATTTATTTATATCTAAATTTTTTTTCATTTTTTCAGGATTTTATAGAAAAATATAAATAGTATCACAAGCAGTGGTCGTTTCAATATTTATTTATTTTTGGATGAAAAATTAGTTTAGTTTTAAATAATTATATCATTAGTGAGTATAAAGAATATGTTAAATAATTTCTGCCAAAATGTTACAAAATGCTGTTTGGAAAAGCTGAAATGCGCTGGCTTCCGAGGCTCGGCCCCGGACCCCGCTGGGGGAGCTACCGCTCACCCCAGACTCCCTAGCTTAATGACGCGACATTGGCGCTCGCCGATTTACACCCCTGTCTGTATCAGAACCAGTCGTTAAGAAATTGGCAGCACACCCCTGCCTTAATCCCCCCCCCCCTACTTCCCGATCTGCCTTTGTCGCCCAGTGGGAAAAGCTTAAAAAATGCTCTGCCCCAATGTCAATTGCCCCTGACTATTGGTTAGGTTTAGTCGTGATATTTTCGTTAAAAGTAACGAAAATATTACGACAACCTAACCAATCGTCAATATATATATATATATATATATATATATATATATATATATATATATATATATATATATATATATATATACAAAACAACGAAAATCACGACTAAACCAGGGCCGTAGCTAATGGTAATCTCCAGGGAAGCTACTGGTAATATAGGGGAGGCTACATAGTACCGATAATATATGGAATTCTTTGTAAAAATAAAACACATGTTAAAGTTAAAATTTTATATATAAACATTTATTGGACCAGGTCAATTAGACAATTACAAAACTGAATTATAATTCCAAAACTACTTGGTAAACAATGTAGAAAGTTTAAACAAACGAAACATGACTTAGATACAATACAAAATACAAATACAAATTGGTAATAATTATATAATAGGATAATGCATTGCGGTAATTTTTTTTTATTCGAATCTAATAGTTATTGAAAAATAAGCAACAACAGAAACATTGCTTCCAAATTTAAAAACAAAATACAATACTTCAGTACACTAATAAAAAAATTAAAATTACTTCAAAACAGTTGCAACTCTGTTTTTCTGATCATTAAATTTTCTTAAAAGAATATCCATATTGATTGCTTTCGTGCGTTCTTTCTCAAATGCCAGTAGAACTATAAATTTGCCATTCGTTGGTGACACATTGCCAGTCTTTGGGGACGATTTATTCTGGTTAAAACTGAAAAAGTGGATTCACATGTCGCAGTGCTGCATCCAAATATTTTAGCAGCTGCCAGTAAATTATATATGCCTTGAAAAACAATCCTTTGGTCAAAAATTTCATCAAAAACCACCACGTCTGCTTTCTTTTCTGCTTGGTTTTTAAGAAAATTTCTAATAACAGATATTTCTTCTTGCGATGGAATTTTAATGTTGAGGGGGAGGCTCAAAATTTTCCAGAGGAGGCTCAGCCACCCCTGGCGGTCCCCAAGCTACGGCCCTGGACTAAACCTAACCAATCGTCAAGGGCGATTGACATTGGGGGTTTATTAAAATTGCGGGGGTATAACAGAAAAGTACCTTATTTTTCTTTAATTGCCCCTAATGATGATGCTTAATGAACTAGTAATGTAAATTAGAGAATATTCATTATTATTGATTAGTGTCTTCATGTTGATGCCTTTATTTTTCATGTATGTGTTTATGTTTTGTTTGTATGTTTCAGAGTTCCATCATTGTTTAGCATTATGGATATTGGTCAATAAACGTAATAACAAAAAGTGGAATCTTATTTATGATGGAACTTTATACAAAACAATAGTGAATCTCAACAGGTCAACATGCCCGTGGTGAAATGTCCAATTGAGGGGTGCGCATATGAGACCCCCGCACACAGCAACGCCATTGTAGCAGCACTCCTCACAGCCCACTGCACTGTCCATTCCGTGTCCGCTGCCGGCGCCACGGCCCAAGTGGAGAAGGTGAAGAGACCAACAATATCTTCAGCCGGTACGAGCGAGGAATGGTCCTACTTCACATCGCGATGGATGGACTATGTGGATACCACCAAAATCACGGGTCGTGACAAAGTGGTGCAGCTACTGGAGTGCTGCGTTGAACCCCTTCGCAAAGATCTCACACGATCAGCCGGTGGTAGTCTGACAGGGAGAAGTGAAAATGAGATGCTCGCAGCCATAAAGAAACTCGCAGTCAGAGAAGAGAGCACCATGGTTGCTAGAGTGGCGCTGCACAACATGCGCCAAGACCGTGACGAAACCGTGCGTTCATTCGGCGCCCGAGTCCGTGGCCAGGCAGGGGTATGCAAGTACATCACCAAATGCTCGAGCTGCGATGCGAATGTGAACTACACGGAGGCCATCTTGCGCGACGTCCTGACCCGCGGCATTGATGACCCCGAGATTCAATTGGACCTACTCGGCAACACAAACCAGAACATGACATTAGAGCAGGTCTTCCAGTTCGTCAAGGCCAAAGAATCCGGCAAGCGCTCAGCATCACGTCTCCTCGACTCTCAGGGCGTCGAAGCTGCTAACAGCGCCTACAGACGGAACAAGAAGGACGCTCTGAAGGAGATGACAGTCGGCAACCATGAGGTGTGCTCATATTGCGGCAGGAAAGGGCACGGCAAAAGTGCCCCAGGCAGGGTCCGGAAGAAAGACTGCCCAGCCTATGGCCACATATGCAGCCACTGCAATCGTGAGAACCACTTTGAAGCAGTGTGTAGGAGCAAGCACAAACCATGAAGAGTCGAGATAGTAGCGAATTCACATGCAATATGCGAAGAAGGTGCTGTATTCGAGGCCCTCTGCTCGATTGCACAACTGGCCGACGCCGCATCAGGAGAGTCATCGCCCTTGACCATCATCTTTATCATCGCCTTTCCGACACATGGATTAAGCAAGCCTCCAAACCTCAGCCATTCATGAACCTCACACTGACAGCTGTCGATGAAGATTACGCTGCATTCGGATTCGAGCTAAAGGCCACGCCCAAGATTGCTACACTCGGTGCGATGGCTGACACCGGCTGCCAGAGCTGTCTGGCAGGCATCAAAGTCATCCACCGCATAGGCCTCAAACAAGCCGACCTTATCCCCGTCACGATGAGAATGCACGCCGCCAACAACGGATGCATCAAAATACTCGGCGCCGTCATCCTGCGACTCTCTGGAAAGGACAAAACCGGTAAAGTGGTAACAACTCGTCAACTCACCTATGTCACGGACAACTCCGACAAGCTGCTCCTTAGCAAAGAGGCGTGTATCGCGCTCGGCATGATCACCGACAACTTCCAGATGATCGGTGAGACGTCTTCGCATCGACTCGAGGCAACCTCGACAGCCGACACCGCGAGCGATGAGGTGCCGGCGAGAGATAGTGCTATCAGCAGCGAGAGCGGTCAGACCAGCCCATGCGACTGCCCGATACGTCAAACACCGCCCCGGCCACCATCACAACTACCGTTCCTGGCGACTGAGAAGAACCGCGACAGACTGAGGCAGTACTTGGTCGAATACTGCAAGTCAAGCACATTTAACACGTGTGCGCATCAGCCGTTGCCAATGATGGAGGGCTCCCCATTGAAACTTATGGTGGACCCTCTAGCTGGCCCGGTGGCATATCACACCCCGGTACCCGTCCCTCTTCACTGGCAAGATGACGTCAAGCGTGGACTCGACCAAGACGTGAAATTGGGCGTAATCGAGCCAGTGCCGGTCGGCGAACCGGTGACATGTTGTCACCGGATGGTGGTGTGCGCCAAGAAGAACGGGAAGCCACGCCGCACGGTCGACTTCCAGCCTCTGAACATACATGCCACCCGCGAGACACACCATACTCAGTCACCGTTCCACCAGGCACGGTCGGTGCCCCATGACAAGAAGAAGACCGTGTTCGATGTCTGGAACGGATACCACAGCGTGCCCCTCCGCGAGGAAGACCGTCACCTGACTACCTTCATCACTCTGTGGGGCAGGTACCGGTACCGCACAGCGCCCCAGGGCTATATCGCCTCTGGTGATGGCTATTCGAGACATTACGACGAAATAGTATCCAACGTTCCAAACAAAACCAAGTGTATCGACGATACGCTGCTCTGGTCGGACGACCTGAGACAAAGTTTCTTCCAAGCAGTCAACTGGCTTGACATTTGCGGTAGACACGGCATCACGCTCAACCCTGAGAAGTTTGTATTTGGACAAGACACTGTGGAGTTTGCTGGCTTCGAAATCACACTCGACAAAGTAAGACCCTGCGAGAAGTATCTGCAGGCCATCCGTGACTTTCCCACACCAAAGAACATAACCGACATTCGCTCATGGTTTGGGCTAATTAACCAGGTGGCGTATGCTTTCGCTATGGCAAAGAGAATGATACCTTTTCGCCAACTCTTGAAGCCCGGCACGCCCTTCCGAAGGGATGATCAACTCAACAATCTGTTTGAAGAGTCGAAGGTGGTGATCATCAGTGAGATCGAGGAGGGTGTAAGTATATTTGACAAAACAAAGCCGACCTCTCTTGCGACCGATTGGTCGAAGTCAGGGATCGGATTCTGGCTATCCCAGAAGCACTGTGAATGTCCTGGTGCTGAACCCTTTTGCTGCAGCACTGGTTGGATGGTCACTCTCGTTGGCAGTCGCTTCACCCACCCCGCCGAGTCACGCTACGCGTCGATCGAGGGGGAGGCTCTGGCAGTCGCTGACGCACTGGACAAAGCCAGGTACTTCGTCCTCGGCTGCGATGACCTCACCATCGCGGTTGACCACAAACCGCTGCTGAAGGTGTTTGGCGACAGGTCGCTGGAACACTTACCGAATGCTCGACTGAGAAATCTTAAGGAGAAGACTCTCCGCTACAGATTTCGCATGATCCATGTACCTGGTGCGAGGCATCGCGCTGCTGACGCTACGTCCCGCCACCCCACCGGCGACCGCCAACCTGAAAAGATGCTCCTGGCAGACGACATCTCCGCTAGTAGCCAAGACGCTGTTGCTGATGATGACCTACCGTCGGCAGCTGCTCTGCGCCACTCATTCTTAGCTGGCATACGCACAGATGGAACGGCTGCGTACAACGACGAAGCCCTCGACGACGAGGTTATGGCCTCCGCGATCTCAGCTCTGAACACGCTGCAGTCCGTTACCTGGGGCCGGGTAAGATTGGCGACGAGCAGCGACCAACACATGACAGAGCTCGTCTCGATAATCGAGTCAGGCATGCCTGATTTCCGTCAGGATGTATCCTCCCTCTCTCCGGCAGGATGTACTGAACGCGCTTCACGCAGCCCACCAGGGCGTATCGTCGATGGTCGCGAGGGCTGAGGTGTCCGTGTTCTGGCCCGACATCACCCCTGCTATCACTACCCTCAGGAACAGTTGCAACCATTGCAACCGTATGGCACCTTCGCAGCCCAGTGCTCCTCCAATTCTTCCGGTGGGTGTCCCCCGTCTACCCTTTCCAGTGCATCTGTGCCGATTATTTCCACTATAAAGGTGCCAACTACCTGGTGATCGTCGACAGGTACTCAAACTGGCCGATTGTGGAGAGGACCACGGATGGCGCCAGAGGCCTCATCAACAGCCTATGTAGGGTGTTCGTAACTTATGGCATCTGCGACGAACTGTCATCTGACGGCGGCCCTGAGTTCACATCCACGGCTACTCGTCACTTCCTGGGGAACTGGGGCGTACACCACCGTCTGGCTTCGGTAGCTTTTTCACATTCAAACTGCAGAGCCGAAGTTGGCGTGAAAATAGCGAAACGACTGATCATAGACAACACAGGACCGAACGGTGAGCTCGATACAGACACTTTTCAGCGAGCCATGCTACAATACCGCAACACGCCTGACAAAGATACCAAGCTGTATCCCGCTATGTGTGCATTCGGCCGTCCGATCAAAGATTTCATCCCGATCGTGCCCGGCAGGTACAAGCCACACGATACCTGGCTCGGGACGTTGGCGGCGAGGGAGGATGCCTTGCGGAACAGGCACATGAGAGCCACTGAATACTGGTCCGAGCACACCAGACGGTTACCCCCACTCGTGGTCGGAGACAGGGTCAGAATCCAGAACCAGATCGGCCCCAACCCCAGGAAATGAGACAAGACTGGCCTGGTAATAGAAGTGCGACAGTTCGATCAATACGTGGTGAAAGTTGACGGTTCAGGCAGAGTGACTCTGCGAAACAGAAAATTTCTGAGGAAATACGTGCCCGTCCAACCGCACAGACGCCGCCTCACCATCGGGGACGACTCCCACCTTCACCTCTCTAGCCCTGAGCCCAGATCGGGGCAGTGCGCGATCTCACCTCCAAAACCACGCATGGACGACTCCCGGCTTCACCTCTCCAGCCCTGCGCCCGAATTGAAGCAGTGCGCAACCTCACCCCCGAAACCACGCTCCCAGTCCGCAGCAGTCGAGCGATCATCCCCTATCGTCCACCAACCGGCTGGCAATGTAACCTCACCGACCAGCCCCACATCACTTCCACTGCACACCCCACCACGAGGCCTGCCCTCCAGACCAGCTGCGCACCCTCAGCAGTGCCCACCAACACCGTCCCTGACACCTATTGAACGCTTCCAGCAACGAGATTCCTCGCAACCTGCTGCTCCAGGTGCTGCGTCCAGGTGTCCCGCTTCTCCAACCGATGCCCCTGCTGTCAGACGCTCCGAACGCGATAGGAAGACACCTTCATGGCAGAGCGATTACGATATGACGAACACGCTACATACTACATGAACAACCCCCTCTCGCCATCGACACCCATACCCTGTACCACACTACTACATATATAACAGTCTTTGTTCCCCTTTTTTTCACTATACTATATCAAAGACTCGGGGGGAGATAGAGAATATTCATTATTATTGATTAGTGTCTTCATGTTGATGCCTTTATTTTTCATGTATGTGTTTATGTTTTGTTTGTATGTTTCAGAGTTTCATCATTGTTTAGCGTTATGGATATTGGTCAATAAACGTAATAACAAAAAGTGGAATCTTATTTATAAATGTTGTTGCGCTAATTTTATGCGTCACTGAATTGACTTCTTTGACCAAAAACAGATACCATCCTGCATTCTTTATAGGCAGAACGAATATGTGATAATTGTTGAAAATTCTGTCACACTAGTTGCCTGCCAATGTATTATAATCTCAGGTTCTGGAGGGTGACCGCCCCCCCCCCCCCAAAAAAAATTGTGCTCTGAATCCGCTTCTGGGTGACGTGTATATATAGTCATTCAACGAAAAAATTCACTGAATGGTAAGATGGTAACACAAAAAAATATAAACATTTTGAAGCGGCCTGTTTTGTTCATGGGCTGGCATAAGCAGCATGCAATTTCCTGTCGGTGTAAATCGGTGACTCATAATTTTATTTTGTGCCTAATCTAAGATGACGAGGTGGTGATTAGGTTAAGTTGTCTAATGCTTATAAATGGGTAAAGTAGGACTGGGTTGGCTGAGGTTTCGTTCCCGCTGGTGCTAATGGGCACCGAAAGAACAAATGATAGGCCCCAAGAAAACCTGAAGCAAAGTACCTTTAAGTATTATTTTTGTTTTTAATTTGTTTTTAATAATTATTTTTTATTTAACTCGAGGGCATAATAAGAAAATTAGAAAGCAGACTTGTAGACTTGATCTAAGAAAATACTTTTCAGGGATCAGTTTAAGCAGATTTCATCACCTGAATTTCGAAAAATGAACTATATGGCCGAATCAACATAACAATACAAGACTTTTTTCAAGAGTACTGTTTTTGTGCAAATACGTTATAAGCAAGTTATAATGAAATATAATATCTCGTTGCTATTCATTCATATGCTCGACCAATCCTGTGATCACATATTTCCACTGTGGCTGCGAGGCAGTAATTCAGTTTTGTTTGAGTTATGGATTGTGACGGTTGTTCGATGTCTTTCGAGGATTTAATTGAAATAGAAAAAAAAGTGATAGCGAAGCGATAGAAATTTTTGCAGCGCATGGAGTAATTCCATAACAGAAAATCGAGATTTTTTTCGGTGATCTTTTGTGGTGATGGGACGTGTTGGCTGTGCTCTAGCAAATTGACTTTTGCGCTTTTGTATTAATATTATTACGTTTGCCTTGTTTATTTATTGCTGTTTAGCTTTCGGTTATTATTTTATCTTTTGCTCATTTGCACTATTTGTGGTGTGTTGGGCCTCTTCACTGTCAGGTTTGCCTGTTTTTCTATTGTGAGGTTGGTGGTTGGGCTTAGGCTTTTGGCCTAGGCCCGACTTTTCTCTGTGCGGGTTAGGCATGGGTGATAAGTTGAAAAACTGTACTTCTGCCAGCAAAAAGCGTAAAAATCAGCATGCCCAAAACAGCTCGATTACACTTGATGGGAACCTAATGGGTTTGAGTGAAGTTATCAGTCAGACAGAGAAAGCTGTTCGAGATTTTCCTACGGGGCTTGTGTCTCCTGGTCAGGAAGATGCGTCCTCCGGTTCCACGAGTGACTCCTCATTGCCTACTACTAAGATTTCTCAACCTACTTTGACTCCTGATCATGTCTCTTACTTGTATGTGGTGAGTAAAGGCTTTACAACCCTCACCCTCCTAAACCCTTTTGGAATTAAAAAATTAATTGAATGTATTTGTGGTGGACCTGTAAGGTCTGTCACCTACTGCCGTTCCGGTAGCATGCTAGTCCATACTTTCAATGCAATTCAAACTAGGGATCTTTTGAACACAAACAATTACTCTTTTTAATAATGTGCCAGTAGAAGTCTCAACTGCAAAAAATCTGTATACTACTCAGGGCAGAGCATTTTTTAAGCTTTTCCCACTGGGCGACAAAGGCAGATCGGGAAGTTGGGGGGGGGGATTAAGGCAGGGGTGTGCTGCCAATTTCTTAACAACCGGTTCTGAAACAGATAGGCGTGTAAATCGGCGAGCGCTAATGACACGAGTCATTAAGCTAGGGAGTCTGGGGTGAGCGGTGGCTCCCCGAGCGGGGTCCGGGGCCGAGCCTCGGAAGCCAACGCATTTTAGCTTTTCCAGACAACATTTTGTAACATTTTGGCAGAAATTATTTAACATATTCTTTATACTCACTAATGATATTGTAGTGACCGGTAGATAAGGCTATGATTCACACACTATATACAGATACAGTACAATAACCAGAATTAAGTTACACAACGAAATAATTATAGACTCGCCTCAAGTATAGAACAACAGTTCCAGACAATATTCTAGATAGCCAGTAATAGTCGTTAGTCTAGCAGTTGTCAGTCTATTAGTTAGTCAATGCTATATCAGTATATCTAGATAGGCTAGCTAGTAGTTCACAATAGTACAACGACAATCAACACTACATCCATAATCGCAATGCTAATGATCATCCCAAAACATCATCGCTGCATATCCGCCCTAATCCGTCAAAACCAGTGCTGCCAGATCAATATTAGTTTTTATTATTAAGGTGTTTTTTTGGTGTGTCGATCTGCAGACTTTTAGTCACACCAATCCACCACAGATATAATTATCTAAAAATAAACTAATTTTTCATTAAAAAAATAAATAAATATTGAAACGACCACTGCTTGTGATACTATTTATATTTTTCTATAAAATCCTGAAAAAATGAAAAAAAATTTAGATATAAATACATTTCTACTGACTGTTAAATATTTGTTAAAAACAGACAAACGGTTCGGTGATCCAATCAAAATTTAACAACCGGTTCGGGCGAACCGGACCGAACCGGTCCCAGCACACACCTAGATTAAGGATGCTATGAATCCGGATGTTCCCTAATCAGGTCACCATCCCCGTGTGGTCTGAAATAACACTGAAATAACAAGCATATAGAATGAAGTCAGTGTTGTTTGGCCTCAGCTCTAGTCCATTTCTGTTGGTAGCTACGATGCAGTACCATTTTAAGAAATATTCTGAAGTCTATCCTAACACTATTGAACACATAAGGAAAAAAATTTTATGTTGATGATTTGCTGTGTTCCGTGGATAATACAGAAATGGCTAAACAGATATTCATGGAGGCTAGAGCTATAATGAGGGAGGCTGGCATGGAGCTTAGAAAATGGCAGACCAATCATTCTCAGTTACAACAGTTTATGAGTCAGTCCTGTGTAGTACCTGATGCAGCAGAAAGTATTGAGGATTCTGGTATTAAGGAGTTGTGGGCAATAGACACAAAGGTGCTAGGCATTGTTTGGCAGCAAGGCGAGGATTTGTTTACCTTCAGTGGGAAATCTTTAGGAGAGCTGGCTGAGAATGAGACAAGGTGGACAAAACGTGCAGCTCTTAGTTTGGCTTCAAAGGTGTTTGATCCTCTTGGATTCCTCGCTCCATTTGTGATAAAGTAAAAAATTTGGTTTCAGAGCCTCTTGGAAATTGGACTTGGTTCAAATTGGACTTGGTTCAAAGAATTGGCACATCTTGGAGACATTGAAATCCGAAGATGATACTTTGGAGAGTTGAACAATAGTCCAGACAATTTGGAGCTGCACATCTTTTGTGATGCAAGTAAGGAAGCCTATGCAACTTCTATTTATATAAAAGGCACATTCAAAGAGGAAGTAAGTTGCAGGTTGGTTGTTGCAAAGAGCAGAGTAGCACCTCTGAAAAGGCTTTCTATTCCAAAGTTGGAATTGATAGGTGCAGTTATTACTAGTCGGCTTGCAGTTACAGTGCAAAAGTCTTTGGCCCTCTATGAAATTCCAAGCTATTATTGGACAGACTCCACTATAGTTTGGCACTAGTTAAGAAGCCAGGCAAGGAAATGCAAACCATTTGTTGCCAATAGGGTGGAGGAAATTCAAGCACACACAGATCCCAAGCAATGGAAGCATTGTCCAGGCACCCAAAACCCAGCTAATTTACCAACACGAGGAATTTCAGTGAAAGATCTTGCACAGTCAAGTTTGTGGTGTGAGGTGATGTGTATGTATATATATATGTATATAGTCTAAAAGTCACTAAAGGGGAAATATCACTAAATTTAAGCTGAATGGCAAGAGCAAGTCATAAACGAACCAACGCGGCTGTTCGTATTGTTTTGGGCTAGCCTAGAGACGTTTTTTCCTATCTGACCTAATCGTTGGTGCTGAGTGTAATTAGGTGGTGTTTATAAGGTGACAAATGGGGTAGAAAGTTGTCCGTACTTAAGTATAGTTAGGGGTAATGTCTATAGCTTCTAAGTTGGTAATGTAAGAGAGAGTTAGGTAGGCCGTTTGTGGGACACAGAAATCAAATGGTAGGCTTTCAAAGGAATATCTAATTCAACGCACCGGTAAGTGCTTTTGATTGTTTGCTAGAACCTAAGTAACCTAACTGGGGTGTCTACCCCACGCTATCACATTTGGCGACGAGGATGGGATTCAATTAAGCTCATGGGATTCGATTAAGCTCATGGGATTCGATTAAGCTCATTGGATTGAATTTGGCTCATTTGATTAAATTTTGTTCATTGGGTTAAATTTGGCTCATTGGTTTAATTTGGCTTATTGGGTTCAAGTGGTTGTTTGGAAAATTGGATGTAGCCTAGTGGGTCGTCCGATTTGGTTTGTTTGTGTGGGTAAGCTACCGTACTATAGCGTAGGTCCCGCCGGCCTAACTCTAAAACTAATTCCTACTCAGCCCTAACTGTAAAACTAATTCCTACTCAGCCCTAACTCTAAAACTAATTCCTACTCAGCCCTAACTCTAAAACTAATTCCTACTCAGCCCTAACTCTAATACAATTCACTATTCAGCCCTAACTGGGGAGTAACTAGATCAAATTTAAACCTAATCTAACATACTTCACGTGATTTGGCTTAATTCGGTTTTGCTCTAGCATGTCGGTGATTGGCCATATAAGCCCCTACTAAGACTCTGGGGAGGACTTCGAAGCTTATGCCACTAGGGTGAGGTTGTTTTTCGAGGCCAATTCCATTCCTGATGCTAAGAAAGTACCTACCTTTTTAACTATAATAGGCCCTAAAACGTTTGGTTTAGTTATGGACCTAGTTTCTCCTAAAGCACCGGAAACCTGCACCTACAGTATAATGAATTGGTACAGGCCCTAACCGATCACTACAAACCCCGAGTAGTTCTCATCTATGAACGTTTCAAATTTTATTCAAGGCATCAGACGGGAAATGAAAGCATTGCAGAGTTTGTTGCAGGAATAAAAAGCCATAGCCGTACGTGTAAATTTGGGGACAAATTAGATGAAATGCTAATAGATAGGTTTGTGATGGGTCTCAAAGAGGAGTCTACCCAGAGAGCCCTATTAGCCATACAGGACCTAACTTTTAGTTAGGCTGTAGAAATAGCTACGGCTAGAGAAACAGCTGCTAAAGATGTTAGAGCTTTTGGAAATCACAGTAGTAAAGCCCAACACGTAAATAATTTTAAATCTTCTAGGCCTGGCAGACTTAATGAGCCTACTAGACAGGCAAATAAAAGGTATGAGGCGAATACGACTAAGCCTACTAATTCTACTAAGCCTTCCAAGCCATGTACAGGGTGTGGAAAACACCAGTGGAAGAAGGATTGCCCTTTTAAAGAAGCAGTTTGCCGAAACTGTAGTAAAATAGGCCACATAGCTAAAGTGTGTTTTTCAAAGAAAACGAAGGGTGAAAATTCTAATTTTAACATTTCTAGTGTAAATCCTCAAAAGGGAAATACTTCGAACATTGGAGTAGAGTACCTATTTTATGAGCAGCAAAGTGGGAAAAATACAGGCCCATATATTGTAGAGGTAGGCCTAAATGGAATTACAGTTCCTCTAGAATTGGATACGGGTGCTGCCCGGACGGTCATGTCCAAGGCAGTTTTTGATAAGATTTTCAAAAACACACCTAAACTACATGCATCTAAAACGATTTTGAAGAAGTATGGGGACATACAAATACCTATTTGTGGAGAAGCATACGTCACAGTTAAACTCAACCAGAAAACTTTGTCTCATCCCTTAACCCTTTTAGTGGTGGATGAGCAAGGGCCTACTCTACTAGGCCGTGATTGGATTGATGCTTTGAAAATGCCGATTGACAAAATCTTGCCAAGGGGTCAGGCAGATGTGCATACACTCTCATATCCATCTGACATAGACTCATTGTTAAGGGAGTTTTCTTCTGTTTTTGGGCCTGAAGTAGGCAACCTAAAAGGCCATCAGGTCTGCATAGAAGTAGATCCTAATGTAACTCCGAAATTTTGTAAGGCTCGTTCAATTGCGCATGCACTGCGGGAGAAGGTAGATTTAGAAATTGACAGGCTGCTAAAAGATAAAATTATTGAACCAGTCACACACGCTAAGTGGGCTGCCCCAGTAGTTCCTGTACTAAAACCGGACAAGTCCGTGCGGTTATGTGGGGATTACCGTTTAACAGCAAATAGAGCCGTCCTTCTAGATTGCTATCCTATACCCAAGCCTGATGAATTATTTAGCTCTCTTGCTGGGGGTAAATATTTCACAAAACTCGATATGTCCCAAGCCTATGCTCAACTAAGTTTAGATGAAAACTCTAAAGAATTAACTATCATAAATACGCACCGAGGCCTATATAAGTACAATAGGCTATGCTATGGAATAGCATCGGCTCCGGGTATTTTTCAGAGGTCAATGGACCAAGTTCTAGGTCACATTCCAGGGGTACTTTGCTTTCTAGATGATGTCCTCATTTCAGGTTCGTCTAAAAAAGAACACCTAACTAGATTAACCACGGTTCTAAAAAGACTCCGGGATGCCGGACTTAAGCTAAAGAGAGAAAAGTGTTCATGGGTCACTAACGAGGTTTCATATTTAGGGTTCCGCATAGATGCCTCAGGCATTCATCCAACGATGGATAAATTAGAAGCAATAAAAAATGCACCACCTCCACAAAACATCACACAGTTACAAGCTTATTTAGGTCTCCTAAACTTTTATAGGAAATTTTTGCCTAATGCATCGACTTTCCTTGAACCCCTAAATAAGCTATTACGATCTGGGGAACAGTGGAGATGGGAGAAAACTCAAAAGGAAGCATTTGAGGCTTCCAAGGACGTACTACTAAAGTCCACTCTCCTAGTGCATTATGATCCTAAACTTCCTCTCGTAGTTTCAGCAGACAGCAGTTCTTATGGAATTGGGGCAGTGTTATCTCACCACATTGATGGTGTAGATAGGCCTATCTGTTTTGCTTCTAGAACACTAACTGAGACTGAAAGACGATATGCACAAGTGGAACGTGAAGCATTAGCCTTAGTATTTGCAGTAAAAAAATTTCATTTCTATCTATGGGGTCATGAATTTAAACTAATTACTGACCATAAGCCTCTTTTAGGTTTATTTTCACCTTAAAAATATTCCAGTTATGGCCTCAGGTAGGATTCAACGATGGGCACTGATTCTACAAGCCTATAAATTTGACTTAGTACATCGGTCAGGTAAACTTCTAGGTACGGCTGATGCGCTAAGTAGGTTGCCCTTAGAAAATCCAAATGATTGTGTACCTATACCTACAGAATGGGTTCACTTGGTGGAGTTTTTGGAATCCACTTCAGTATCTGCGGTACAAATAGAGCAGTGGACAAAATCAGACCCTATTCTGTCTAGGGTCATCCATTTCTGCTCAGTTGGTTGACCTACTAAGGTTGAGAGTGAATTACAGCCTTTTTATCAACGTCAGTCTGGCCTCTCCATTCAAAATGGCTGTCTCTTATGGGGCCACAGAGTGATTATTCCAAATAAAGGCAGGTCGAATTTAGTGAAGGAACTTCACGCTGAACACATGGGCGCAACAAAAATGAAAGAGCTGGCGAGAGCTTATTTCTGGTGGCCTGGTTTAGATGGAGAACTCGAATCATTGGTTCGTTCCTGTCAAAGCTGTCTAGAGAACAGAGATCTCCCAAGGAAAAGTCCTCTTCATCCTTGGGAATGGCCTACTATACCGTGGCATAGGATCCATGTTGACTATGCAGGTCCTATAAATAATACTTATTTCCTAGTGAGGTGACGTGTATGTATATATATATATATATATATGTATATAGTCTAAAAGTCACTAAAGGGTAAATATCACTAAATCTAAGCTGAATGGCAAAGAGCAAGTCATAAACCTAGTCATTGTGGACGCCTACTCTAAGTGGGTGGAAATTCTTCCAACCACTTCCACGACTTCGGGTGTTACTATTCGCTTACTCCGTTCGGTTTTCGCTCGATGGGGTTTACCCATAGTCCTGGTTTCCGACAATGGTACTTGTTTTACCAGTGAGGAATTTCGTTCCTTCGTCCACCTAAATGGCATTAGACATGTCCGGTCTAGTGTTTTCCACCCGTCTACTAACGGTCTCGCGGAAAACATGGTCCGTACTTTCAAGTCGGCCTTGCGTCATTCTCGTTGGGAGGAAATGCAAGTGGTGTTGGATAAATTTTTGTTTAAATATCGAATAACACCTCACACCACGACGGGGGTGCCTCCCTCTAAACTTATGATTGGCCGGGGAATTCGTTCAGTTTTCGATTTGTTACGTCCAAACGAAACGTTACAACAACGAGTTTTACGCCATCAGGAAAAACAGAAGCTGTACCATGACACTAAAAGAGGGAGAGTTATAGAGGCGCAACCAAATGATCCAGTTATGATTCGCAACTATGGAGCTGGACCAAAATGGGTTCCTGCAACTGTCCAGGAGAGAACGGGCCCTGTTTCCTTCAAGTGCCAACTAGAAGATGGTCGTTCTATTAAACGCCATCAGGACCAGATATGGGAACGTGAATTGCAGAAGGACCAGAGTCTTCCGGAAGAGAGAACTGATCCTCCGGAAAATGGTTCAATTCGCCCGCCTATACAGGTTGCACCTAATCCTACTACATGAACCCCGCTCCGCAGGTCGTCTAGGGTCCCTCATCCCCCTGACAGACTAAACTTGTAGGGGAGGAGTGAGGTGATGTGTATGTATATATATATATATATGTATATAGTCTAAAAGTCACTAAAGGGGAAATATCACTAAATCTAAACTGAATGGCAAGAGCAAGTCATAAACGAACCAACGCGGGCTGTTCGTATTGTTTTGGGCTAGCCTAGAGATGTTTTTCCTATCTGACCTAATCGTTGGTGCTGAGTGTAATTAGGTGGTGTTTCTAAGGTGACAAATGGGGTAGAAAGTTGTCCGTACTTAAGTATAGTTAGGGGTAATGTCTATAGCTTCTAAGTTGGTAATGTAAGAGAGAGTTAGGTAGGCCGTTTGTGGGACACATAAATCAAATGGTAGGCTTTCAAAGGAATATCTAATTCAACGCACCGGTAAGTGCTTTTGATTGTTTGCTAGAACCTAAGTAACCTAACTGGGGTGTCTACCCCACGCTATCACATGGTGGAATAGGCCAGAGTGGCTAAAACTTGGAAGTGAAAACTGGCCTTCTAATCAGCCTATTGTAGGAGAATGTCAGGCTGAAGAAGAATGGGTGAGTGAGACGACAAAATGCACTGTGAACAGTTGTCAAGTTATGCAGCAAGACCCGATATTGAGGCTTGAGGACATTAGCAGTCTGAAAAGGTTGTTAAGAGTGACAGCATGGGTATATAGATTTACAAACAACATTAAGGGAGAAACAAGAAGGGAAGGAATTCTGAACAGCAAGGAGATTCAGCAAGCCAGGCAATAATGGGTTGGTATATGTGCAGAAGGAAAAATTTGGTGAAGAGAGGAAATTGCTCACCAGCAGTCCATTACAGGTTCTACCAACACATTCTGCTCTCAAGGGTTTGGATGTGTTTTTGGATCAGGATTTATTGAGAGTAGGAGGTTAGACTATAGTTTTCTGGGCTTCCAGAGAAAAAAGACATCCAATTTTGCTACTTTCTGGGGGCCACTTTGTGGAACTTTTGATCCTGGATACTCATTATAAGTTGTTACATGCTGGAGTTAGAGAAGTGATAATAGAGATCAGACAACAGTTTTGGATTCCCCAAATTAGACAAATAGTAAAAAAGTTCTTCCATAAATGTGTGGTTTACAAACGTTGGAGTGCAAAGCCTTATTATGAAAAGGTGGCTCCACTTCCAAGAGAACGGTGTGTCTATACTGCCCCATTTGATGTAGTGGGAGTAGACTTCACAGGTCCAGTCTATGTACAGTATATGAGCAAGGGGAGTCTAACAAAGGTTATATATGTCTTTTCACATGTGCTACCACCAGAGCAATCCATTTGGAGTTGGTAAGTGAGGTGACGTGTGTGTGTATATATATATGTATATAGTCTGAAAGTCACTAAAATGGAAATATCACTAAATCTAAGCTGAATGGCAAGAGCAAGTCATAAACGAACCAACGCGGCTGTTCGTATTGTTTTGGGCTAGCCTAGAGATGTTTTTTCCTATCTGACCTAATCATTGGTGCTGAGTGTAATTAGGTGGTGTTTCTAAGGTGACAAATGGGGTAGAAAGTTGTCCGTACTTAAGTATAGTTAGGGGTAATGTCTATAGCTTCTAAATTGGTAATGTAAGAGAGAGTTAGGTAGGCTGTTTGTGGGACACAAAAATCTAATGGTAGGCTCCCAAAGGAATATCTAATTCAACGCACGGGTAAGTGCTTTTGATTGTTTGCTAGAACCTAAGTAACCTAACTGGGGTGTCTACCCCACGCTATCACAGTAAGCAACTTAAGTAGTGATGTATTTCTTTTGGCATTTAAAAGGTTTGTGAACAGAAGGGGTTTCCCAAATAAAAGGGCTGCAAAGGAACTCCAAGAAGTTTGGTCCTTGCTAAAAGAGGAGGGATTCCAATCCTACTTTTCACACCATGGGGTACAGTGGGAGTTTATTGTTGAGAGAGCACCATGGTGGGGAGGATTTTGGGAAAGGCTAGTGAGAAGTGTAAAGTGTCCATTAAAGAAACCTTTAGCTAATGCTCATTTGAACAAAGAAGAATTCTGCACTGTTCTGTGTGAAGTAGAAGCAATTGTGAACAGTAGGCCTATCAGTTTTGTTTATAACAGTATGCAGGATGCTGAGCCTTTGACACCAAATCATTTTCTTTGTGGTAAACGATTAACATCAAGTCCCAGTTTGCCAGAAGACTTGCAGCCTATCCAGAGCAGTCAAGAAGAGTTAACCAAAAGGTTCAAGTACCTTGAAGAGCTACAAAATCAGTTATGGAAGAGGTGGCAGATGGAATATTTGTCAGAACTCAATTATTACCCATCAGGCAATGTAAAGGGCTCCAACGCAAATTGTATCAAGGTGGGAGAAGTGGTAATGATTGGGGATGAAAGACCAAGGCAATGCTGGAAGCTTGGCATAATTGAAGAGTTGTTTGTTGGCAAAGACAATTTAGTTAGGTCTGCACTGGTAAAGACTTCAGGAGGAAAATTAAAGAGACCTATACAAAACTCTATGCTTTAGAAATCAGCAAAAACACGGATAGTCAAGATGAAACATTTGAGTTACAGCCTCATGGAGAAGTCTTGGCTAAATTTGCAGAAGGTAATGACAAGACTGCCTCTTCGTTGGGGGAGTGTTAGAAAATCTAGAAGAGGAAGAACCATTGTTGTCCAAGGCGATATGATGACTAAACTGATTGATGCAGCAATGCTTGTATATATTAAGTTAAGGTGTATGTATATCCATCTCATAATTGTAAGGTTAGTGAAAAATTCACTTAATTTAGAGCTAGCATTTTTGCCACTCTTGTGGCATCATTTTTTTGGGGCACTTCACGTCCTTCCTACTCGTTTGGTGAATGCGGCACTTACAGAGCGTGGTCTTATAGAGCTCTCTTGCAATTCAGTTTGGTTGTTTAGATACAAAATTGTTGCATCGTGCAATGGTGCAGGTTGTGTTGTTGTTGCAATGTTTAGAAAGAAGACCATAAATACGGTAGTGCCTCTTTTGTTTTTATCTTAATTTTATACAACTGAGGCCTAAGGTAGGCCCACATCGAGTTAGCAACCCTGAGGTAGGACCTAATAGGACCTCCAAGTCCGTAAGTTTTTAGTCTAGCTTAACTTTGGCTGTAGTTTAAACTGGCCCTTCAGAGCTTGGCCGTTCAGGGCTTAGCTGGGATTCTGAACCGAATAAAATAAAAAATAACATGCTTATATTCAATTCAATTAAAATGATGAATCTGATGATGTCTGAATTAAACTCATGAGATGTGAGATACTTTATTATATCAAGGTAATGATATTTTCTTTGATGTAATTAATCCTAATCTGTAGTATAAACAATTCCTATAAATGTCTTATGTTTACTATATCTATATTCAGGGCCGTTTCCTGGCATAAGCAGACTAAGCGGCTGCTTAGGGCCCCGCTGCTACTATGGGGCCCCTAGACAGGCTCCCAGGTCATAGCTCAGTGGGCAAGAATAGGAATATAGCTGAAGTTATTATTATTATTATCATTATTATTATTATTGTCGTATTAATTAAAGTTTTTGTATGAGACTGAGGTGACGTGTATGTATATATATGTATATAGTCTAAAAGTCACCTCACTCCTCCCCTACAAGTTTAGTCTGTCAGGGGATGAGGGACCCTAGACGACCTGCGGAGCGGGGTTGATGTAGTAGGATTAGGTTCAACTTGCCCGCCTATACAGGTTGCACCTAATCCTACTACATCAAGTGAGTGAGGTGACTTTTAGACTATATACATATATATATACATGCACGTCAGCAAGGTGGTTGTGGAGGTGGTGCCTTTTCTATTGCTTCTAGTTTATCCACCGTTGGATGAATGCCTGAGGCATCTATGCGGAACCCTAAATATGAAACCTCGTTAGTGACCCATGAACACTTTTCTCTCTTTAGCTTAAGTCCAGCATCCCGGAGTCTTTTTAGAACCGTGGTTAATCTAGTTAGGTGTTCTTTTTAGTCGAACCTGAAATGAGGACATCATCTAGAAAGCAAAGTACCCCTGGAATGTGACCTAGAACTTGGTCTATTGTCCTCTGAAAAATACCCGGAGCCGATGCTATTCCATAGCATAGCCTATTGTACTTATATAGGCCTCGGTGCGTTTTATGATAGTTAATTCTTTAGAGTTTTCATCTAAACTTAGTTGAGCATAGGCTTGGGACATATCGAGTTTTGTGAAATATTTACCCCCAGCAAGAGAGCTAAATAATTCATCAGGCTTGGGTATAGGATAGCAATCTAGAAGGACGGCTCTATTTGCTGTTAAACGGTAACCCCACATAACCGCACGGACTTGTCCGGTTTTAGTACAGGAACTACTGGGGCAGCCCACTTAGCGTGTGTGACTGGTTCAATAATTTTATCTTTTAGCAGCCTGTCAATTTCTAAATCCACCTTCTCCCGCAGTGCATGCGCAATTGAACGAGCCTTACAAATTTCGGAGTTACATTAGGGTCTACTTCTATGCAGACCTGATGGCC
Source organism: Bathynomus jamesi (assembly GCA_023014485.1). Taxonomy (NCBI): domain Eukaryota; kingdom Metazoa; phylum Arthropoda; class Malacostraca; order Isopoda; family Cirolanidae; genus Bathynomus; species Bathynomus jamesi. The sequence continues at coordinate 47,620 of JAJOZX010005868.1, read as the reverse complement.
CTTTAGGTTGCCTACTTCAGGCCCAAAAATAGAAGAAAACTCCCTTAACAATGAGTCTATGTCAGATGGATATGAGAGTGTATGCACATCTGCCTGACCCCTTGGCAAGATTTTGTCAATTGGCATTTTCAAAGCATCAATCCAATCACGGCCTAGTAGAGTAGGCCCTTGCTCATCCACCACTAAAAGGGTTAAAGGATGAGACAAAGTTTTCTGGTTGAGTGTAACTGTGACGTATGCTTCTCCACAAATAGGTATTTGTATGTCTCCATATTTTTTTAAAATCGTTTTAGATGCATGTAGTTTAGGTGTGTTTTTGAAAATCTTATCAAAAACTACCTTGGACATGACCGTCCGGGCAGCACCCGTATCCAATTCTAGAGGAACTGTAATTCCATTTAGGCCTACCTCTACAAATATGGGCCTGTATTTTTCCCACTTTGCTGCTCATAGAATAGGTACTCCACTCCAATGTTCGAAGTATTTCCCCTTTGAGGATTTATACTAGAAATGTTAAAATTAGAATTTTCACCCTTTGTTTTCTTTGAAAAACACACTTTAGCTATGTGGCCTATTTTACTACAGTTTCGGCAAACTGCTTCTTTAAAAGGGCAATCTTTCTTCCAATGGTGTTTTCCACACCCTGTACATGGCTTGGAAGGCTTAGTAGAATTAGTAGGCTTAGTCGTATTCGCCTAATACCTTTTATTTGCCTGTCTAGTAGGCTCGTTAGGTCTGCCAGGCCTCGAAGATTTAAAGCTATTTACGTGTTGGGCTTTACTACTATGATTGCCAAAAGCTCTAACATCTTTAGCAGCTGCTTCTCTAGCCGTAGCTATTTCTACAGCCTGACTAAAAGTTAGGTCCTGTATGGCTAATAGGGCTCTCTGGGTAGACTCCTCTTTGAGACCCATTACAAACCTATCTCTTAGCATTTCATCTAATTTGTCCCCAAATTTACACGTACGGCTATGGCTTTTTATTCCTGCAACAAACTCTGCAATGCTTTCATTTCCCGTCTGATGCCTTGAATAAAATTTGAAACGTTCATAGATGAGAACTACTCGGGGTTTGTAGTGATCGGTTAGGGCCTGTACCAATTCATTATAGGTGCAAGTTTCCGGTGCTTTAGGAGAAACTAGGTCCATAACTAAACCAAACGTTTTAGGGCCTATTATAGTTAAAAAGGTAGGTACTTTCTTAGCATCCGGAATGGAATTTGCCTCGAAAAACAACCTCACCCTAGTGGCATAAGCTTCGAAGTCCTCCCCATTGTCTTCGTAGGGGCTTATATGGCCAATCACCGACATGCTAGAAAAACCGAATTAGGCCAAATCACGTGAAGTAGGTTAGGTTGGGTTTAAATTTGGTCTAGTTACTCCCCAGTTAGGGCTGAATAGTGAATTTTATTAGAGTTAGGGCTGAGTAGTAATTAGTTTTAGAGTTAGGACTGAGTAGTAATTAGTTTTAGAGTTAGGACTGAGTAGTAATTAGTTTTAGAGTTAGGGCTGAGTAGGAATTAGTTTTAGAGTTAGGGCTGAGTAGGAATTAGTTTTAGAGTTAGGGCTGAGTAGGAATTAGTTTTAGAGTTAGGGCTGATTAGGAATTAGTTTTAGAGTTAGGGCTGAGTAGGAATTAGTTTTAGAGTTAGGGCTGAGTAGGAATTAGTTTTAGAGTTAGGGCTGAGTAGGAATTAGTTTTAGAGTTAGGGCTGAGTAGGAATTAGTTTTAGAGTTAGGGCGGCGGGACCTACGCTATAGTACGGTAGCTTACCCACACAAACAAACCAAATCGGACGACCCACTAGGCTACATCCAATTTTCCAAACAACCACTTGAACCCAATAAGCCAAATTAACCCAATGAGCCAAATTTAACCCAATGAACAAAATTTAACCAAATGAGCCAAATCCCATCCTCGTCGCCAAATGTGATAGCGTGGGGTAGACACCCCAGTTAGGTTACTTAGGTTCTAGCAAACAATCAAAAGCACTTACCGGTGCGTTGAATTAGGTATTCATTGAAGCCTACCGTTTTATTCCTGTGTCCCACAAGCAGCCTACCTAACTCTCTCTTACATTACCAATTTAGAAGCTATAGACATTACCCCTAACTATACTTAAGTACGAACAACTTCCTACCCGATTTGTCACCTTAGAAACATCACCTAATTATACTCAGCACCAAAGATTGCCCTTTTAAAGAAGCACTTTGCCGAAACTGTAGTAAAATAGGCCACATAGCTAAAGTGTGTTTTTCAAAGAAAACAAAGGGTGAAAATTCTAATTTTAACATTTCTAGTATAAATCCTCAAAGGGGAAATACTTCGAACATTGGAGTGGAGTACCTATTCTATGAGCAGCAAAGTGGGAAAAATACAGGCCCATATATTGTAGAGGTAGGCCTAAATGGAATTACAGTTCTCTAGAATTGGATACGGGTGCTGCCCGGACGGTCATGTCCAAGGTAGTTTTTGATAAGATTTTCAAAAACACACCTAAACTACATGCATCTAAAACGATTTTAAAAAATATGGAGACATACAAATACCTATTTGTGGAGAAGCATACGTCACAGTTACACTCAACCAGAAAACTTTGTCTCATCCTTTAACCCTTTTAGTGGTGGATGAGCAAGGGCCTACTCTACTAGGCCGTGATTGGATTGATGCTTTGAAAATGCCAATTGACAAAATCTTGCCAAGGGGTCAGGCAGATGTGCATACACTCTCATATCCATCTGACATAGACTCATTGTTAAGGGAGTTTTCTTCTATTTTTGGGCCTGAAGTAGGCAACCTAAAGGGCCATCAGGTCTGCATAGAAGTAGACCCTAATGTAACTCCGAAATTTTGTAAGGCTCGTTCAATTGCGCATGCACTGCGGGAGAAGGTGGATTTAGAAATTGACAGGCTGCTAAAAGATAAAATTATTGAACCAGTCACACACGCTAAGTGGGCTGCCCCAGTAGTTCCTGTACTAAAACCGGACAAGTCCGCGCGGTTATGTGGGGATTACCGTTTAACAGCAAATAGAGCCGTCCTTCTAGATTGCTATCCTATACCCAAGCCTGATGAATTATTTAGCTCTCTTGCTGGGGGTAAATATTTCACAAAACTCGATATGTCCCAAGCCTATGCTCAACTAAGTTTAGATGAAAACTCTAAAGAATTAACTATCATAAATACGCACCGAGGCCTATATAAGTACAATAGGCTATGCTATGGAATAGCATCGGCTCCGGGTATTTTTCAGAGGTCAATGGACCAAGTTCTAGGTCACATTCCAGGGGTACTTTGCTTTCTAGATGATGTCCTCATTTCAGGTTCGTCTAAAAAAGAACACCTAACTAGATTAACCACGGTTCTAAAAAGACTCCGGGATGCCGGACTTAAGCTAAAGAGAGAAAAGTGTTCATGGGTCACTAACGAGGTTTCATATTTAGGGTTCCGCATAGATGCCTCAGGCATTCATCCAACGATGGATAAATTAGAAGCAATAAAAAATGCACCACCTCCACAAAACATCACACAGTTACAAGCTTATTTAGGTCTCCTAAACTTTTATAGGAAATTTTTGCCTAATGCATCGACTTTCCTTGAACCCCTAAATAAGCTATTACGATCTGGGGAACAGTGGAGATGGGAGAAAACTCAAAAGGAAGCATTTGAGGCTTCCAAGGACGTACTACTAAAGTCCACTCTCCTAGTGCATTATGATCCTAAACTTCCTCTCGTAGTTTCAGCAGACAGCAGTTCTTATGGAATTGGGGCAGTGTTATCTCACCACATTGATGGTGTAGATAGGCCTATCTGTTTTGCTTCTAGAACACTAACTGAGACTGAAAGACGATATGCACAAGTGGAACGTGAAGCATTAGCCTTAGTATTTGCAGTAAAAAAATTTCATTTCTATCTATGGGGTCATGAATTTAAACTAATTACTGACCATAAGCCTCTTTTAGGTTTATTTTCACCTAATAAAAATATTCCAGTTATGGCCTCAGGTAGGATTCAACGATGGGCACTGATTCTACAAGCCTATAAATTTGACTTAGTACATCGGTCAGGTAAACTTCTAGGTACGGCTGATGCGCTAAGTAGGTTGCCCTTAGAAAATTCAAATGATTGTGTACCTATACCTACAGAATGGGTTCACTTGGTGGAGTTTTTGGAATCCACTTCAGTATCTGCGGTACAAATAGAGCAGTGGACAAAATCAGACCCTATTCTGTCTAGGGTCATCCATTTCTGCTCAGTTGGTTGACCTACTAAGGTTGAGAGTGAATTACAGCCTTTTTATCAACGTCAGTCTGGCCTCTCCATTCAAAATGGCTGTCTCTTATGGGGCCACAGAGTGATTATTCCAAATAAAGGCAGGTCGAATTTAGTGAAGGAACTTCACGCTGAACACATGGGCGCAACAAAAATGAAAGAGCTGGCGAGAGCTTATTTCTGGTGGCCTGGTTTAGATGGAGAACTCGAATCATTGGTTCGTTCCTGTCAAAGCTGTCTAGAGAACAGAGATCTCCCAAGGAAAAGTCCACTTCATCCTTGGGAATGGCCTACTATACCGTGGCATAGGATCCATGTTGACTATGCAGGTCCTATAAATAATACTTATTTCCTAGTGAGGTGACGTGTATGTATATATATATATATATATATATGTATATAGTCTAAAAGTCACTAAAGGGTAAATATCACTAAATCTAAGCTGAATGGCAAAGAGCAAGTCATAAACCTAGTCATTGTGGACGCCTACTCTAAGTGGGTGGAAATTCTTCCAACCACTTCCACGACTTCGGGTGTTACTATTCGCTTACTCCGTTCGGTTTTCGCTCGATGGGGTTTACCCATAGTCCTGGTTTCCGACAATGGTACTTGTTTTACCAGTGAGGAATTTCGTTCCTTCGTCCACCTAAATGGCATTAGACATGTCCGGTCTAGTGTTTTCCACCCGTCTACTAACGGTCTTGCGGAAAACATGGTCCGTACTTTCAAGTCGGCCTTGCGTCATTCTCGTGGGGTGGAAATGCAAGTGGTGTTGGATAAATTTTTGTTTAAATATCGAATAACACCTCACACCACGACGGGGGTGTCTCCCTCTAAACTTATGATTGGCCGGGGAATTCGTTCAGTTTTCGATTTGTTACGTCCAAACGAAACGTTACAACAACGAGTTTTACGCCATCAGGAAAAACAGAAGCTGTACCATGACACTAAAAGAGGGAGAGTTATAGAGGCGCAACCAAATGATCCAGTTATGATTCGCAACTATGGAGCTGGACCAAAATGGGTTCCTGCAACTGTCCAGGAGAGAACGGGCCCTGTTTCCTTCAAGTGCCAACTAGAAGATGGTCGTTCTATTAAACGCCATCAGGACCAGATATGGGAACGTGAATTGCAGAAGGACCAGAGTCTTCCGGAAGAGAGAACTGATCCTCCGGAAAATGGTTCAATTCGCCCGCCTATACAGGTTGCACCGAATCCTACTACATGAACCCCGCTCCGCAGGTCGTCTAGGGTCCCTCATCCCCCTGACAGACTAAACTTGTAGGGGAGGAGTGAGGTGATGTGTATGTATATATATATATATATATGTATATAGTCTAAAAGTCACTAAAGGGGAAATATCACTAAATCTAAACTGAATGGCAAGAGCAAGTCATAAACGAACCAACGCGGCTGTTCGTATTGTTTTGGGCTAGCCTAGAGATGTTTTTTCCTAGCTGACCTAATCGTTGGTGCTGAGTGTAATTAGGTGGTGTTTCTAAGGTGACAAATGGGGTAGAAACTTGTCCGTACTTAAGTATAGTTAGGGGTAATGTCTATAGCTTCTAAGTTGGTAATGTAAGAGAGAGTTACGTAGGCCGTTTGTGGGACACAGAAATCAAATGGTAGGCTTTCAAAGGAATATCTAATTCAACGCACCGGTAAGTGCTTTTGATTGTTTGCTAGAACCTAAGTAACCTAACTGGGGTGTCTACCCCACGCTATCACATGGTGGAATAGGCCAGAGTGGCTAAAACTTGGAAGTGAAAACTGGCCTTCTAATCAGCCTATTGTAGGAGAATGTCAGGCTGAAGAAGAATGGGTGAGTGAGACGACAAAATGCACTGTGAACAGTTGTCAAGTTATGCAGCAAGACCCGATATTGAGGCTTGAGGACATTAGCAGTCTGAAAAGGTTGTTAAGAGTGACAGCATGGGTATATAGATTTACAAACAACATTAAGGGAGAAACAAGAAGGGAAGGAATTCTGAACAGCAAGGAGATTCAGCAAGCCAGGCAATAATGGGTGGTATATGTGCAGAAGGAAAAATTTGGTGAAGAGAGGAAATTGCTCACCAGCAGTCCATTACAGGTTCTACCAACACATTCTGCTCTCAAGGGTTTGGATGTGTTTTTGGATCAGGATTTATTGAGAGTAGGAGGTAGACTATAGTTTTCTGGGCTTCCAGAGAAAAAAAGACATCCAATTTTGCTACTTTCTGGGGGCCACTTTGTGGAACTTTTGATCCTGGATACTCATTATAAGTTGTTACATGCTGGAGTTAGAGAAGTGATAATAGAGATCAGACAACAGTTTTGGATTCCCCAAATTAGACAAATAGTAAAAAAGTTCTTCCATAAATGTGTGGTTTACAAACGTTGGAGTGCAAAGCCTTATTATGAAAAGGTGGCTCCACTTCCAAGAGAACGGTGTGTCTATACTGCCCCATTTGATGTAGTGGGAGTAGACTTCACAGGTCCAGTCTATGTACAGTATATGAGCAAGGGGAGTCTAACAAAGGTTATATATGTCTTTTCACATGTGCTACCACCAGAGCAATCCATTTGGAGTTGGTAAGTGAGGTGACGTGTGTGTGTATATATATGTATATAGTCTGAAAGTCACTAAAATGGAAATATCACTAAATCTAAGCTGAATGGCAAGAGCAAGTCATAAACGAACCAACGCGGCTGTTCGTATTGTTTTGGGCTAGCCTAGAGATGTTTTTTCCTATCTGACCTAATCATTGGTGCTGAGTGTAATTAGGTGGTGTTTCTAAGGTGACAAATGGGGTAGAAAGTTGTCCGTACTTAAGTATAGTTAGGGGTAATGTCTATAGCTTCTAAATTGGTAATGTAAGAGAGAGTTAGGTAGGCTGTTTGTGGGACACAAAAATCTAATGGTAGGCTCCCAAAGGAATATCTAATTCAACGCACCGGTAAGTGCTTTTGATTGTTTGCTAGAACCTAAGTAACCTAACTGGGGTGTCTACCCCACGCTATCACAGTAAGCAACTTAAGTAGTGATGTATTTCTTTTGGCATTTAAAAGGTTTGTGAACAAGGGGTTTCCCAAATAAAAGGGCTGCAAAGGAACTCCAAGAAGTTTGGTCCTTGCTAAAAGAGGAGGGATTCCAATCCTACTTTTCACACCATGGGGTACAGTGGGAGTTTATTGTTGAGAGAGCACCATGGTGGGGAGGATTTTGGGAAAGGCTAGTGAGAAGTGTAAAGTGTCCATTAAAGAAACCTTTAGCTAATGCTCATTTGAACAAAGAAGAATTCTGCACTGTTCTGTGTGAAGTAGAAGCAATTGTGAACAGTAGGCCTATCAGTTTTGTTTATAACAGTATGCAGGATGCTGAGCCTTTGACACCAAATCATTTTCTTTGTGGTAAACGATTAACATCAAGTCCCAGTTTGCCAGAAGACTTGCAGCCTATCCAGAGCAGTCAAGAAGAGTTAACCAAAAGGTTCAAGTACCTTGAAGAGCTACAAAATCAGTTATGGAAGAGGTGGCAGATGGAATATTTGTCAGAACTCAATTATTACCCATCAGGCAATGTAAAGGGCTCCAACGCAAATTGTATCAAGGTGGGAGAAGTGGTAATGATTGGGGATGAAAGACCAAGGCAATGCTGGAAGCTTGGCATAATTGAAGAGTTGTTTGTTGGCAAAGACAATTTAGTTAGGTCTGCACTGGTAAAGACTTCAGGAGGAAAATTAAAGAGACCTATACAAAACTCTATGCTTTAGAAATCAGCAAAAACACGGATAGTCAAGATGAAACATTTGAGTTACAGCCTCATGGAGAAGTCTTGACTAAATTTGCAGAAGGTAATGACAAGACTGCCTCTTCGTTGGGGAGTGTTAGAAAATCTAGAAGAGGAAGAACCATTGTTGTCCCAAGGCGATATGATGACTAAACTGATTGATGCAGCATTGCTTGTATATATTAAGTTAAGGTGTATGTATATCCATCTCATAATTGTAAGGTTAGTGAAAAATTCACTTAATTTAGAGCTAGCATTTTTGCCACTCTTGTGGCATCATTTTTTTGGGGCACTTCACGTCCTTCCTACTCGTTTGGTGAATGCGGCACTTACAGAGCGTGGTCTTATAGAGAGCTCTCTTGCAATTCAGTTTGGTTGTTTAGATACAAAATTGTTGCATCGTGCAATGGTGCAGGTTGTGTTGTTGTTGCAATGTTTAGAAAGAAGACCATAAATACGGTAGTGCCTCTTTTGTTTTTATCTTAATTTTATACAACTGAGGCCTAAGGTAGGCCCACATCGAGTTAGCAACCCTGAGGTAGGACCTAATAGGACCTCCAAGTCCGTAAGTTTTTAGTCTAGCTTAACTTTGGCTGTAGTTTAAACTGGCCCTTCAGAGCTTGGCCGTTCAGGGCTTAGCTGGGATTCTGAACCGAATAAAATAAAAAATAACATGCTTATATTCAATTCAATTAAAATGATGAATCTGATGATGTCTGAATTAAACTCATGAGATGTGAGATACTTTATTATATCAAGGTAATGATATTTTCTTTGATGTAATTAATCCTAATCTGTAGTATAAACAATTCCTATAAATGTCTTATGTTTACTATATCTATATTCAGGGCCGTTTCCTGACATAAGCAGACTAAGCGGCTGCTTAGGGCCCCGCTGCTACTATGGGGCCCCTAGACAGGCTCCCAGGTCATAGCTCAGTGGGCAAGAATAGGAATATAGCTGAAGTTATTATTATTATTATCATTATTATTATTATTGTCGTATTAATTAAAGTTTTTGTATGAGACTGAGGTGACGTGTATGTATATATATGTATATAGTCTAAAAGTCACCTCACTCCTCCCCTACAAGTTTAGTCTGTCAGGGGGATGAGGGACCCTAGACGACCTGCGGAGCGGGGTTGATGTAGTAGGATTAGGTTCAACTTGCCCGCCTATACAGGTTGCACCTAATCCTACTACATCAAGTGAGTGAGGTGACTTTTAGACTATATACATATATATATACATGCACGTCAGCAAGGTGGTTGTGGAGGTGGTGCCTTTTCTATTGCTTCTAGTTTATCCACAGTTGGATGAATGCCTGAGGCATCTATGCGGAACCCTAAATATGAAACCTCGTTAGTGACCCATGAACACTTTTCTCTCTTTAGCTTAAGTCCAGCATCCCGGAGTCTTTTTAGAACCGTGGTTAATCTAGTTAGGTGTTCTTTTTTAGTCGAACCTGAAATGAGGACATCATCTAGAAAGCAAAGTACCCCTGGAATGTGACCTAGAACTTGGTCTATTGTCCTCTGAAAAATACCCGGAGCCGATGCTATTCCATAGCATAGCCTATTGTACTTATATAGGCCTCGGTGCGTATTTATGATAGTTAATTCTTTAGAGTTTTCATCTAAACTTAGTTGAGCATAGGCTTGGGACATATCGAGTTTTGTGAAATATTTACCCCCAGCAAGAGAGCTAAATAATTCATCAGGCTTGGGTATAGGATAGCAATCTAGAAGGACGGCTCTATTTGCTGTTAAACGGTAATCCCCACATAACCGCGCGGACTTGTCCGGTTTTAGTACAGGAACTACTGGGGCAGCCCACTTAGCGGTGTGACTGGTTCAATAATTTTATCTTTTAGCAGCCTGTCAATTTCTAAATCCACCTTCTCCCGCAGTGCATGCGCAATTGAACGAGCCTTACAAAATTTCGGAGTTACATTAGGGTCTACTTCTATGCAGACCTGATGGCCCTTTAGGTTGCCTACTTCAGGCCCAAAAATAGAAGAAAACTCCCTTAACAATGAGTCTATGTCAGATGGATATGAGAGTGTATGCACATCTGCCTGACCCCTTGGCAAGATTTTGTCAATTGGCATTTTCAAAGCATCAATCCAATCACGGCCTAGTAGAGTAGGCCCTTGCTCATCCACCACTAAAAGGGTTAAAGGATGAGACAAAGTTTTCTGGTTGAGTGTAACTGTGACGTATGCTTCTCACAAATAGGTATTTGTATGTCTCCATATTTTTTTAAAATCGTTTTAGATGCATGTAGTTTAGGTGTGTTTTTGAAAATCTTATCAAAAACTACCTTGGACATGACCGTCCGGGCAGCACCCGTATCCAATTCTAGAGGAACTGTAATTCCATTTAGGCCTACCTCTACAATATATGGGCCTGTATTTTTCCCACTTTGCTGCTCATAGAATAGGTACTCCACTCCAATGTTCGAAGTATTTCCCCTTTGAGGATTTATACTAGAAATGTTAAAATTAGAATTTTCACCCTTTGTTTTCTTTGAAAAACACACTTTAGCTATGTGGCCTATTTTACTACAGTTTCGGCAAACTGCTTCTTTAAAAGGGCAATCTTTCTTCCAATGGTGTTTTCCACACCCTGTACATGGCTTGGAAGGCTTAGTAGAATTAGTAGGCTTAGTCGTATTCGCCTCATACCTTTATTTGCCTGTCTAGTAGGCTCGTTAGGTCTGCCAGGCCTCGAAGATTTAAAGCTATTTTACGTGTTGAGCAGAAGACTCCATTTTCTGGCCTGGCATCACACCAGCCATCACAGCACTACGGGCTAGCTGCAACCACTGCAACCGCATGGCACCAACCCAGCCCAGCGCTCCACCCACTCCACCAACATCACCAGAATACCCCTTCCAGTGCGTCTGCGCGGACTACTTCCACTACAAAGGAGTAAACTACCTGGTCGTGGTGGACAGATACTCCAACTGGCCAATAGTAGAGAGGTCATCAGATGGTGCTGCTGGACTCATCGCCTGCCTCCGACGGACCTTCGTCACCTTCGGCATCCCCGACGAACTGGCTTCCGATGGGGGCCCTGAATTTACCGCAGCAGCCACACGGCAGTTCCTCAAAAACTGGGGCGTACACCACCGACTCTCATCAGTGGCTTTCCCTCACAGCAACTGTCGGGCAGAAGTTGGTGTCAAGACAACGAAACGCCTAATAACCGACAACACTGGACCAAACGGCGACCTCAACACCGAAAACTTTCAACGGGCCATGCTTCAATACAGAAACACGCCGGATAGAGATACAAAACACTCCCCAGCAATGTGTGTATTCGGCCGCCCTATCCGGGACTTCATTCCAATCCTTCCCGGCCGATATAAACCACACGACACGTGGCGTGAAAACTTGGCCACCCGAGAAGATGCTCTGAGGAACCGCCACATGAGGGGTGCGGAACGCTGGTCAGAGCACACCAAGAGACTCCCACCACTAGCAGTCGGAGACCTTATACGCATCCAGAACCAGGTCGGTCCACACGCCCGTAAATGGGACAAGACAGGTGTGGTCATCGAAGTCAGGCAGTTTGACCAGTACGTGGTTAGGGTCGATGGATCTGGGAGGGTAACTGTAAGGAACAGGAAATTCCTTAAAAAATATGAACCCTTCAGCACACCTGCTCCAAAGATGACCATAGACCAACATTTGAAGAACTTCCTAGCGGTGCCCACCAACAGCCCACCTGCTGCACCACCTACACCTGCCAGGTCAGCACCAGAACCAAAGACACCCGCTTCACCCCGTAGTCCGACACGGTCCAGCCCGCACGTTGAACGAAGGCGCCCGATCCCTGAAGAGACCACACCCCCCACCCAAGAAGACATGTCAACGCCGCCCATCGACATACTACCACCCGCACCCCCTAGGCCAATGGGTACGGCACCCCAAACTGCAACTCCACTAAGGCATTCGAACCGTACCAGACGCCCCCCTACCTGGCATGAAGACTACCATATGAATCAAGAAGAGTAACCAATCAAGTATGCTTTAAATTAAGGGCACTGACAAAATAAGGTTTAGTCTTTATCCGTAAACATACAAATTTTTTATTTTTTTCTTGCCATATTATCCTTAATAATCTTCTTTATAAAATTGCTGGCTCAAAGACTTGGGGGAGAGATAGAGTACAGTACACTTTACACTTTACTTACTAAGAACTTTATATTGTGTTCCCAATACAGCTGTAACCTCACTACTGTACTATTACTTTTGTCAGGAATACCGTTGTACAACCCTTATTTTAATATATGATTCAATCTCTCGCTGAACTCTCTAATTGTATTGTAATATGTTTGATTGGATATAATGTACTGTATAATTCCATAAGCATTTATATTTTAGTTTCTACAGTATCGTATTCATCATGATGTAATAGCAAAGCCTTATGTCCTCATATTACTCTTAAATAAACTAGTATCTATGTTTTCCTATTAAAGTACTATACTGTATTCACTTTATAAAACAATATAAGTCTTTGCACTACTGTACTCAGAGCTGGGCAGTATTTAAATACATTTGTATTTAAATACATATTTAAATACATTTGTGTATTTAGAACTGTATTTATAAATACATTGTTTTCATGTATTTAAATATAGTATTTAAATACTTTAATGAGTATTTAAATACAATGTATTTAAATACTCAAAATATAAAAATGTAAATACTTTTACTGGTTTAATACACGTTCTGTACTAGCACAGTACGACGCGTCGACAGTGTAGTACAGCATGGTTCATGTTTCAACGTGTCAGTTCAATCAGTTGTGTGCCACTCTTAGTCGAAAGCGGTTGATTTCTTTATCGTGTGCGTGTCATGGCTTAGTGAATTAGTGAATGCATATGTTAAAATTTGTATGTATTTAAAATGTATTTACAAATGTATTTAAATACAATTGATGTATTTTGTATTTAGTATCTAAATACATTCGTAAAATGTATTTAGTATTTAGTATTTAAATACATTTCTCCCATGTATTTAGTATTTAGTATTTAAATACATTCAATGTATTTATTGCCCAGCTCTGACTGTACTGCAATTACCTCATATCACATCTAGTATCAAAGACTTGGGAGGAGATAGAGGACAATGATTATGTTTATGTTTATGTTTATGTTTTATTCAAGTGATTACTTATTATGCTTATTCCTTTTTCAGAAGACCGTTGTCATTGTTTGACTTTATATAAATAAATAAATGATCACAAAGAGTTGGTTCTCATTTACAAAGGGTGAAAATTCTAATTTTAACATTTCTAGTATAAATCCTCAAAGGGGAAATACTTCGAACATTGGAGTGGAGTACCTATTCTATGAGCAGCAAAGTGGGAAAAATACAGGCCCATATATTGTAGAGGTAGGCCTAAATGGAATTACAGTTCCTCTAGAATTGGATACGGGTGCTGCCCGGACGGTCATGTCCAAGGTAGTTTTTGATAAGATTTTCAAAAACACACCTAAACTACATGCATCTAAAACGATTTTAAAAAAATATGGAGACATACAAATACCTATTTGTGGAGAAGCATACGTCACAGTTACACTCAACCAGAAAACTTTGTCTCATCCTTTAACCATTTTAGTGGTGGATGAGCAAGGGCCTACTCTACTAGGCCGTGATTGGATTGATGCTTTGAAAATGCCAATTGACAAAATCTTGCCAAGGGGTCAGGCAGATGTGCATACACTCTCATATCCATCTGACATAGACTCATTGTTAAGGGAGTTTTCTTCTATTTTTGGGCCTGAAGTAGGCAACCTAAAGGGCCATCAGGTCTGCATAGAAGTAGACCCTAATGTAACTCCGAAATTTTGTAAGGCTCGTTCAATTGCGCATGCACTGCGGGAGAAGGTGGATTTAGAAATTGACAGGCTGCTAAAAGATAAAATTATTGAACCAGTCACACACGCTAAGTGGGCTGCCCCAGTAGTTCCTGTACTAAAACCGGACAAGTCCGCGCGGTTATGTGGGGATTACCGTTTAACAGCAAATAGAGCCGTCCTTCTAGATTGCTATCCTATACCCAAGCCTGATGAATTATTTAGCTCTCTTGCTGGGGGTAAATATTTCACAAAACTCGATATGTCCCAAGCCTATGCTCAACTAAGTTTAGATGAAAACTCTAAAGAATTAACTATCATAAATACGCACCGAGGCCTATATAAGTACAATAGGCTATGCTATGGAATAGCATCGGCTCCGGGTATTTTTCAGAGGACAATGGACCAAGTTCTAGGTCACATTCCAGGGGTACTTTGCTTTCTAGATGATGTCCTCATTTCAGGTTCGACTAAAAAAGAACACCTAACTAGATTAACCACGGTTCTAAAAAGACTCCGGGATGCTGGACTTAAGCTAAAGAGAGAAAAGTGTTCATGGGTCACTAACGAGGTTTCATATTTAGGGTTCCGCATAGATGCCTCAGGCATTCATCCAACGGTGGATAAACTAGAAGCAATAGAAAAGGCACCACCTCCACAAAACATCACACAGTTACAAGCTTATTTAGGTCTCCTAAACTTTTATAGGAAATTTTTGCCTAATGCATCGACTTTCCTTGAACCCTAAATAAGCTATTACGATCTGGGGAACAGTGGAGATGGCAGAAAACTCAAAAGGAAGCATTTGAGGCTTCCAAGGACGTACTACTAAAGTCCACTCTCCTAGTGCATTATGATCCTAAACTTCCTCTCGTAGTTTCAGCAGACAGCAGTTCTTATGGAATTGGGGCAATGTTATCTCACCACATTGATGGTGTAGATAGGCCTATCTGTTTTGCTTCTAGAACACTAACTGAGACGGAAAGACGATATGCACAAGTAGAACGTGAAGCATTAGCCTTAGTATTTGCAGTAAAAAAATTTAATTTCTATCTATGGGGTCATGAATTTAAACTAATTACTGACCATAAGCCTCTTTTAGGTTTATTTTCACCTAATAAAAATATTCAGTTATGACCTCAGGTAGGATTCAACGATGGGCACTGATTCTACAAGCCTATAAATTTGACTTAGTACATCGGTCAGGTAAACTTCTAGGTACGGCTGATGCGCTAAGTAGGTTGCCCTTAGAAAATCCAAATGATTGTGTACCTATACCTACAGAATGGGTTCACTTGGTGGAGTTTTTGGAATCCACTCCAGTATCTGCAGTACAAATAGAGCAGTGGACAAAATCAGACCCTATTCTGTCTAGGGTCATCCATTTCTGCTCAGTTGGTTGGCCTACTAAGGTTGAGAGTGAATTACAGCCTTTTATTCAGCGTCTGTCTGGCCTCTCTATTCAAAATGGCTGTCTCTTATGGGGCCACAGAGTGATTATTCCAAATAAAGGCAGGTCGAATTTAGTGAAGGAACTTCACGCTGAACACATGGGCGCAACAAAAATGAAAGAGCTGGCGAGAGCTTATTTCTGGTGGCCTGGTTTAGATGGAGAACTCGAATCATTGGTTCGTTCCTGTCAAAGCTGCCTAGAGAACAGAGATCTCCCAAGGAAAAGTCCACTTCATCCTTGGGAATGGCCTACTCTACCGTGGCATAGGATCCATGTTGACTATGCAGGTCCTATAAATAATACTTGTTTCCTAGTCATTGTGGACGCCTACTCTAAGTGGGTGGAAATTTTTCCAACCACTTCCACGACTTCGGGTGTTACTATTCGCTTACTCCGTTCAGTTTTCGCTCGATGGGGTTTACCCGTAGTCCTGGTTTCCGACAATGGTACTTGTTTTACCAGTGAGGAATTTCGCTCCTTCGTCCACCTAAATGGCATTAGACATGTCCGGTCTAGTGTTTTCCACCCGTCTACTAACGGTCTCGCGGAAAACATGGTCCGTACTTTCAAGTCGGCCTTGCGTCATTCTCGTGGGGAGGAAATGCAAGTGGTATTGGATAAATTTTTGTTTAAATATCGAATAACACCACACACCACGACTGGGGTGTCTCCCTCTAAACTTCTGATTGGCCGGGGAATTCGTTCAGTTTTCGATTTGTTACGTCCAAACGAAACGTTACAACAACGAGTTTTACGCCATCAGGAAAAACAGAAGTTGTACCACGACACTAAAGAGGGAGAGTTCTAGAAGCGAAACCTAATGATCCAGTTGTGATTCGCAACTATGGGGCTGGACCAAAATGGGTTCCTGCAACTGTGCAGGAGAGAACGGGCCCTGTTTCCTTCAAGTGCCAACTAGAAGATGGTCGTTCTATTAAACGCCATCAGGACCAGATATGGGAACGTGAAGTGCAGAAGGACCAGAGTCTTTCGGAAGAGAGGACTGATCCTTCGGAAAATGGTTCAACTTGCCCGCCTATACAGGTTGCACCTAATCCTACTACATCAACCCCGCTCCGCAGGTCGTCTAGGGTCCCTCATCCCCCTGACAGACTAAACTTGTAGGGGAGGAGTGAGGTGACGTGTATGTATATATATATGTATATAGTCTAAAAGTCACTAAAGGGTAAATATCACTAAATCTAAGCTGAATGGCAAGAGCAAGTCATAAACGAACCAAAGGGGCTGTTCGTATTGTTTTGGTCTGGCCTAGACATGTTTTTTCCTATCTGACCTAATCTTTGGTGCTGAGTATAATTAGGTGATGTTTCTAAGGTGACAAATCGGGTAGGAAGTTGTTCGCACTTAAGTATAGTTAGGGGGTAATGTCTATAGCTTCTAAATTGGTAATGTAAGAGAGAGTTAGGTAGGCTGTTTGTTGGACACAGGAATAAAACGGTAGGCTTCAAGGAATACCTAATTCAACGCACCGGTAAGTGCTTTTGATTGTTTGCTAGAACCTAAGTAACCTAACTGGGGTGTCTACCCCACGCTATCACAGAGACAAATGTGATAAAACGGAGACAAACGAAACGTTTTGGTCGTTATGTGTAAATAACTATTGTGAGATCTTATTTCTATATTATTTAACTTTATTCTTACTATATGCTTATACTCTCCTAAATGCTTTATTTTTCTAGTATTGTAAAACATTATTATTATTATTATTATTATGATTATTATCATCATCATTATCATTATTATCATGATTATTATTATTTAGCAGATTAGTTGTGGTTAACTAGATGTGACTTCGTGCATCTTGGAAAATGAAACGACATTATCCATCAGTAGCTGAAAAACGGAAAAAGAAGAAAATAGAGGAGGAGAAGCTTTCCAGTAGCACAGGTGAGATGTGCCACTTGTATATTCTTATGATTACAGTTCAGGCAACTAGGTTAGGTAGACCATCAAGCTAGGCAAGTGCTCAGGAATCGTGTAGAGTAAGCTAGTCTCTGTAATATTTATAATATTTCGAAATGTGAAAGTTAATGGATCACATCACCTCAAATTCTGTTCACACAGATCAATTATCAAACAAGATAAGAAAGAGTATTTTAGCAAAATCTAACAGAATATGTAATGTTATGTTCTTCTCAGGTGCACTACTGAAATATTTGGAAAAGCCATCCTCAGCAAAGCCTGATGAGCATCATGAGCCAACAGCAGGACCATCCTCTACGCAACCTCAAACACCAGTAGAAGTAGAGCCTGATGAACCAACAAGTGGCCCATCTTCTGTTCAGCTTCAAACACCACACACAGGCATTTCTACTGAGCCACAAGAACCAAGATCTGCTCCACCGCTTGATCCGTATGACTGGCCAGTTGTCCTGTCAGATGCCTTGAAGACAGATCTGGTGTCTCGAGGACCATTTCAAATCAGTCCAGATTTCACATTCCATAAAAGAGAGGACGGTAGAAGCTTTCATCACCATTACATGTACAGAACATTAATTAATGGGGAAAAAATAAAGCGAAGCTGGCCATGAAAATAGTTCAGAACATGCAGATAACATGGCAACATGGAAGGATCTGGAACTGCGGCTAAAATCTGGGAGGACCATTGACCAAACTGAAATGTCATTAATAGAGGTAGAGCGAAGACGCTGGCGAGATGTTCTCACACGTCTTGTAAGTATAATCCAATCACTGGCAAAGAGAAACCTTGCTTTCAGAGGGTCTTCCTCTACATTGTACAATCGAGACAATGGCAACTTCTTGAAGGAGGTTGAACTGCTTGCCAAATTTGATCCAGTGATGAAACAACACATCAGCAGAGTCGAAAGTGGCCAATATAGTCATTCAAGTTACCTAGGAAACATCATTCAAAATTAGCTCATTGGGTCCATTAGTGGGAAGATCTTGGATGCCATTGTTGCAGAAATAAAACAAACTAAATATTACTCACTCATTTTAGATTGCATTCCAGACATAAGCCACCAAGAACAGATGTCGATTATTATCAGAACTGTTAAAATGGGTGAAGTACCAGAAATAAAAGGATACTTCTTGGGCTTTCTTGAGGCTTCAGAAAGTACAGGCCTGGGTTTATCAGTTCTGATTCTGATTGATGATTTCGCCCAGAAAAAAATCTAGGAGGCAAAAATTTTGAAGATACAAACTGTTCTGTATAACTGTTAGCTATTACACGATTGTATCGTAGAGTTAGTAATTGTTTGGTAGTTGATAATTGCATTATTTTTTATATATAGTTCTGTGTCATTTATTCTAAATAATGTATAAACTAATTTTCAGAAATTTCATGAAGAGTATTTTTTCTGTTGGTCTTCTGAAAGTACATATTTGTTGTTTTGGACATAAATGTTCATTAAAATTGTTTCATAATTGTTTTTTATTAACACAGCCATTTTGTATGTGTGTGCTGAGGTGATGTAGTAAGGCGTGAGTTGGTGGATGGAGGGGTGGGTCCTCAAATGGGTATACTGCTTAGGGCCCCCTAATTGCTAGAAACGGCCCTGTCTATATTATTATTATTATTATAACTTGTGTCATTGATTATATATTTAGTGTACCATAACTATATTATTGTTATTTATATTAACAGGAATGTTGTTAAATTAAGTTGATTAAAGCCTAAGAAAAGGAGAGCGTTTCATTTCATGCTTAATAATTTCACTTTAATTCCATTAATTTCCTATACTGAGGGGAGTCAAACTGATTGACATAACTTTAACTAAACTTAAGAAGTTGGCCTCTTGAACTTTTATATTTAAATAGGTCTTGAGCAATCTTTCTCTTTCTACTACCCTATTCCATGGTATTAACTCATTTCGTATGATTTGAGAAACAGTTTATAAAAAAATTAATGTATAACATACAAATATTTCCCTCGGGCCCTCAGTATATGGAAAAACTATATATGTTGTTATTTTTTATTTTATTGGGTTCAGAATCCCAGCTGAGCCCTGAACGGCCAAGCTCTGAAGGGCCACACAGCCCAAGTTAAGCTAGACTAAAATTTACTGACTTGGAGGTCCTATTAGGTCCTACCTCAGAGTTGCTGACTCGATGTGGACCTACCTTGGGCCTCAGTTGGATAAAATTAAGATAAAAAAAAGGGGCACTATTTATGGTCTTCTTTCTAAACCTTGCAACAACAACAACAACACAACCTGCACCATTGCACGATGCAACAATCTTGTATCTAAACAACCAAACTGAATTGCAAGGGAGCTCTCTATAAGACCACGCCCTGTAAGTGCCGCATTCAACAAACGAGTAAAAAGGACGCGCCAGTGCCCCAAAAAAATTATGCCACAAGAGTGCCCAAACAATGATGCCACAAGAACCCAAAATAGCTCGCTCCAAATTAAGTGAATTTTTCACTAACCTTACAATTATGAGATGGATATATATACACCTTAACTTAATATATACAATCAATGCTGCATCAGTCAGCTTAGTCATCATATCGCCTTGAGACAACAATGGTTCTTCCTTTTCTAGATTTTTTAACACTCCCCACCAAAGAGGCAGTGTTGTCATTACCTTCTGCAAATTTAGCCAAGCCTTCTCCATGAGGCTGTAACTCAAATGTTTCATCTTGACTATCCGTGTTTTTGCTGATTTCTAAAGCATAGAGTTTTTGTATAGGTCTCTTTAATTTTCCCTCCCGAACTCTCTACCAGTGCAGAACTAACTAAATTGTCTTTGCCAACAAACAACTCTTCAATTATGCCAAGCTTCCAGCATTGCCTTGGTCTTTCATCCCCAATCATTACCACTTCTCCCACCTTGATACAATTTGCATTGGAGCCCTTTACATTGCCTAATGGATAATAATTGAGTTCTGGCAAATATTCCATCTGCCACCTCTTCCATAACTGATTTTGTAGCTCTTCAAGGTACTTGAACCTTCTGGTTAACTCTTCTTGACTGCTCTGGATAGGCTGTAAGTTTTCTGGCAAACTGGGGCTTGATGTTAATCGTTTATACAACAAAGAAAATTATTTGGTGTCAATGGCTCTGCATCCTGCATACTGTTATAAACAAAGGTGATGGGCCTGCTGTTCACCATTGCTTCCACTTCACACAAAACAGTGCAGAATTTTTCTTTGCTCAAATGAGCATTAGCCAAAAGTTTCTTTAATGAACACTTTACACTTCTCACTAGCCTTTCCCAAAATCCTCCCCACCATGGTGCTCTTTCAACAATAAACTCCTATTGTACCCGATGGTGTGAAAAGTAGGATTGGAATCCCTCCTCTTTTAGCAAGGACCAAACTTCTTGGAGTTCCTTTGCAGCCCTTTTTGAAGGATTTTGCATTATCCGATATGATTTTATTTGGGAAACCCCTTCTGTTCACAAACCTTTTAAAGGCCAAAAGAAATACATCACTACTTAAGTTGCTTACCAACTCCAAATGGTGGGAGCACATGTAAAAAGACATATATAACCTTTGTTAACTCCCCTTGCTCATACACATAGACTGGACCTGCGAAGTCTACTTCCGCTACATCAAATGGGGCAGTATAGACACACCGTTCTCTTGGAAGTGGAGCCACCTTTTCATAATAAGGCTTTGCACTCCAACGCTTGCAAACCACACATTTATGCAAGACCTTTTTTACTATTTGTCTAATTTTGGGAATCCAAAACAGTTGTCTGATCTCTATTATCACTTCTCTAACTCAAGCATGTAACAACTTATGATGCGTATCCAGGATCAAAAGTTCCACAAAGTGCCCCCCAGAAGGAAGGTAGCAAAATTGGATGTCTTTTCTCCTCTGGAAGCTCAGAAAACCGTAGTGTAACTCCTACTCTCAATAAATCCTGATCCAAAAACACATCCAAACCCTTGAGAGCAGAATGTGTTGGTAGAACCTGTAATGGACTGCTGGTGAGCAGTTCCCTCTCTTCACCAAATTTTTCCTTCTGCACATATCCTTACTGTTCAGAATTCCTTCCCTTCTTGTTTCTCCCTTAATGTTGTCTGTAAATCTATATACCCAGAGATGGGCGCAAAATACTTTAAATGTAATTAAATACTAAATACATTACTTCCTTGAAAAAGTATTTAAATACCAAATACATTACATATTTTCAAAATGTATTTAAATACTAAATACATTACATCAAAAATGTATTTAAATATATTTCAAATACATTTTTAAATATTTCTCCAACTATATCATGCCAGAATTTTTTCTAAAACCTATCTCTTGGTAACATTAGTTTATTGATATTATCATCTATTAGACTTTATAAACATATATGCATAACTCATAAGTACTGTAGGGCAATTTTTTATTGACCTAAAAACAAAAACAAAATTGACTTTATTTTCCTCCAAAATTGACTTTATTGACCTAATAAATATGTACCATTAAATTGTCTAATTTGACTTATTGTAAAGCAATTTTCTTGATTACAAACTAATAGTTGTGTACTTTTTAGTGATCTACAGATCTTCAGAAGCGAAGGCTAACAAAGACCCTAAGATCCACTCCAAGGTTAGCCTGAGAGAAAGGAAAGAGGAGGGGGTCAAAAGAGGAGAATAAGGGGTTAAGTAAGTAGGAAAATCTATCATTCTTGGGTTAAAATTCATTCAGAAAAAGAGAAATAAAGACTCCCCATCATCATCCGCCGGTCACTGCCGACAAGTCGGCAAAATAGTCGAAGAGAATAGGAAAGGG
This sequence comes from Bathynomus jamesi, assembly GCA_023014485.1. Taxonomy (NCBI): domain Eukaryota; kingdom Metazoa; phylum Arthropoda; class Malacostraca; order Isopoda; family Cirolanidae; genus Bathynomus; species Bathynomus jamesi. The sequence continues at coordinate 25,536 of JAJOZX010005868.1, read as the reverse complement.
GTGAAAGATGAAAAGAAGTAAAATAAAAACGCTTACAAATCATGCAAACACAGTCTAAACTCACTGTCATACCATGCAAACTACAGACATGCAAGTAAGGAGAGGATAAGAAAGAAAAAAAAGAGAAGTAGGTAAAGTAAAGTAAAACAAAAAGTGGGTTAGTTTACGACTACGAGCTATATCTACGTTCGTGTTAGTCTAATTTTTTTTAAAAATAATTTCATTGCTTGCATCACATGCTGGCATGTCACAAGCTGGCATTATCGTCAACAGACTCATCCTCGACCACGACCCCCCGTTCGACCACCACCCCGAGATCTATTTATAGATTGATACATAAAACTAATATATTATACAACACTCCACATGCAGTCAGTTAACATCTTTAAATACAATTATTCCACATCTGCATTATACAACACCGCAATATAACTTTTAACATTTTCGGATTTGAAGTTTCTGTCTTTGGCTAGAAGTTTTCGAAGAATCGAAAAACTTCTTTCGACTGATGTTGAGGTAGGTTGACAGTTTTTTAGTAGAACGTACATCCAGGGCCGTTTCTAGCCATTAGGGGGCCCTAAGCAGTATACCCATTTGAGGCCCCACCCCTCCATCCACCAACTCACGCCTTACTACATCACCTCAGCACACACACATACAAAAATTGGCTGTTAATAAAAAACAATTATGAAACAATTTTAATGAAACATTTATGTCCAAAACAACAAATATGTACTTTCAGAAGACAAACCGAAAAAAAATACTCTTCATGAAATTCCTGAAAATTAGTTTATACATTATTTAGAATAAATGACACAGAACTATGTATAAAAAAAATAATGCAATTATCAACTACCAAACAATCACTAACTCTACGATACAGTCGTGTAATAGCTAACAGTTATACAGAACAGTTTGTATCTTCAAAATTTTTGCCTCCTAGATTTTTTCTGGGCGAAATCATCAATAACATCATCATATGAAATCTCCCCTGCCAACGTCCTGGTTGATGCTTATGATACCAAGGCCACTGAGGCGATCCCGCCCCATTGATGATCTGAGGTAGTTCTTGATTAGCTTCATCTTAGAGAAGCTCCTCTTGGCTGACGCTACTGTCACAGGTAGAGTACAGGCAATTCTTCGTGCAACCCAGAGATTGGGGTATAGTTCCTCCAGTTGCTTCTGATGAATGAAGGAGAGAAGCTCCAATGCAGTCATGTTGTGTGAAGGTAAAGTCGGTAAGTTCTTAATTTCGAGGGCCAGTTCTCTTCCATCAATGTCAGAGTCAGCTCCAGAGCTCAGTATCTTAGAGAGCTTTTCACACTTGCAGGACAAGTCTTCCTTGTTCATTGTGGTGAAGTTTAGGAGAACCCCAAATATGTCCCTCACATCATCTAATGTTTTGAATCTCTCATTTATTGACCCGATGGCACAATCCACCACCACATTGAAAAATTTTACTTCCAGTCTCTTTAAGGTTTCTGTAAATGGTTTGTCAGGAGCTTCGTAAGCAGAGTGCTTTTTTGTGGATCTGAGCCTCTTCTCCTTCAGCACAGCCTCCACATTCATTTCATCACATATGTCCCTAGCTACGACTTGTGCTGCAACAAAACCTGTGTTTCTGTAGCTGGTGAATGAGTCTTTTGTTTTTGTGAGGAGGTTGACTGCCACATCAAACTGCATTGTAGGAGACTGCAGAAGTTTGCTCACATGGTTAACTGCATGAAGAATGTCATACCATACTACTATCAAAATCTGAAAGCGATAAGACCCTACCTCCTCTGCAAGTGCTTGTGCTTCAGTCCTGGCTATGGCATCTGTGGCATTGTTTCTGACTTCCAACAGGGCCTCTCTGATGATGTTGTGGCTCTGGCATCGTACAGCCTCAATGCTCTTAAGCCGGCTCTCCCACCTGGTTTCACTCCAAGACTTGAGTGTTATGTTCACGTGCTTCTTTAGGATTGTCCATCTCTGTGTAGCTGCTGTAAAAAGGTTGTACAATTTTTGTACGTTGCTAAAGAAGCTGATGGCATCTGTGGAAACTTTAGCTGCATCAGCCACAACAAGATTCAGAGTGTGAGCCCCACATGGAACATAGAGTGCACGACAGTTCTTCTCTAATAACCTTGCCTGAACACCTTTGTTCTTGCCCTTCATGTTCGCTCCGTTGTCATATAACTGTCTTCTGCAGTCATCAAAGTGAATATTCAGTTCATCTAGTCTCTTCAGAATCAGAACTGATAAACCCAGGCCTGTACTTTCTGAAGCCTCAAGAAAGCCCAAGAAGTATTCTTTTATTTCTGGTACTTCACCCATTTTAACAGTTCTGATAATAATCGACATCTGTTCTTGGTGGCTTATGTCTGGAGTGCAGTCTAAAAGGAGTGAGTAGCCTAATATTTAGCTTGTTTTATTTCTGCCACAATGGCATCCAAGATCTTCCCACTAATGGACCCAATGAGCTCAAATACATTCAAATAATCAAACCATTTAGGTTTTAACCAACAAAATTCACATTATCTGAAAAAGATGAGAAAAGAATTAATAAACTTGAAAACATAACGAAAATAATCCTAGTTTTTAAAGTGTTACAAAATCTTTTAATAATTAGTAAATTAGTGAAATAATGTTTTACAATACTAGAAAAATTAAGCATTTAGGAAAGTATAAGCATATATGATAGTAAGAATAAACTTAAATAATACAGAAATAAGATCTCACAATGGTTATTTACACATAACGACCAAAATGTTTCGTTTGTCTCCGTTTTATCACATTTGTCTCATACAAAAACTTTAATTAACACGACGATAATAATAATAATAATAATAATAATAATAATAATAATAATATCAATAATAATTTCAGCTATATTCCTATTCTTGCCCACTGAGCTATGACCTGGGAGCCTGTCTAGGGGCCCCCTAGTAGCAGCGGGGCCCTAAGCGCTTAGGCTGCTTATGCAAGGAAACGGCCCTGCGTATATCCTTGATATCATATGCAGTGGCGGTTCCTCATATGGGCAATATGGGCAGCCGCACAGGGCGGCATTTGTGGAGGGGCGGCATGAGCGCCTGCAAAAAAAATAAAAATAAAAATAAGAATAAATAAATAAAGAAATAAATAAAAATAAAAAATAAAATAAAATAAATAATAAAAGATCAATAAATATATTTTTATTAATAAAAAACCATCTATTGCATTTTCCATAAACCTTCCCATAAAAGACCTAAACAATGCAAAATGCTTCCAGATTAATATTATTGGGAATAAAGGCCCATACTTTAACATATGTAATGTTATTTTTCTGGGTTTGGTTAAATAGTGAAATGTATATTATTTATTACAGAACGAATCTTCACACTAAGCCACTAAGGTCTGTCAAATAACCGCAAATGGATAAGAAGAGGTCAAAGGTATCAGGTGCTCAGTTTAGAAAAAAGAGGAAAGAAGAAGAGGAGAAACGAGCAAAAGATAAAGGTATAGAGCTATGTCATCTACTCTTCACTGCTATATTGCACTGCTATTTTGTGATATAGCTTTCTGAGTCATTTGAAGTGTACTATTATGTATATAATTAGCCATTAACCAAGGAGGTTGTATTATTCATTTGTTTCCTATTCTAAAAGTTTAATAAATTGTGCTTAATAACATGTTAAATTAATTGTACTAGCCTATTCATGCATTGGTCTGTTATGTTCTATTTTACTATTTGCAGGGGCACTTTTGAAATATTTTGGAACACCCTCTGCCACTAGCCAGGATGAGAAGCCGTCTACTTCTGCCATTATTGAGGCTGAGGAGCCATCTACCTCCTCAGCCTCACATATGTCTCCACAAATGCAGTCTGATCCTGAGGATGAAGACCCATTTGCTTCTACTTACTTCTCCCCGGCAGGACTCTTCAGGTGAGTTTGTGTGCACATATGTCTGTGAGTGTGTGCGTGTGTGTGTATGTGTATGTGTGTGCATCCCTGCAAAGCATTTTGCAAACAGTTATAAATTATAATGTTATTATCACTGGGTCTGGGTTACTGGGTATGTGTGGTGTTTCACCACCATAATTCCATAACACCACCACCATAACAAAGTGCTGTGAATAATGTGTTATCTAACTTAGGTGTGTATACTAATGAGTAATGCTCTTGTTCTTTCTATTAGAAATGCCTGGAGCAGAATCGCCTCCTGAGGATGAGTCTCTGTCCACCGACCCTGCTAACTGGCCTTCAGTTCTGACTGAGAGAATTCGGACACAACTGGTTTCCAGGGGACCAAGTCAAGTACCATCTGACTTTGTATTCCCTAGAAACGACAGTGACGGAAGAAGTTTCCACCATCAATACTTCAGGAAGTCATTGGTTAGTGGGGAAAATATAATCAGAAGTTGGTTGGTCTATTCCTTAAAAAACAACAGCCTTTTCTGTTTCTGTTGTACATACATTATTTTCCAAGAGGAAAATAAATTTAACAAGTTTGGGACTCTCGGACTGGAAGCATGCAAGCTCATTGCTCACATCACATGACAACAGTTCAGAACACCTAAATTCTATGAAAATCTGGAAAGAACTGGCAGTGAGGATGAGAAAGGGGGAGACCATTGACAAGCAGGAGATGGCACTTCTGGAGGCTGAGAAGTTGAGATGGAGAGCGGTGCTGACACGTCTCACTGCTATTGTGCATTCTCTGGCAGTTAGGAATTTGGCACTAAGGGGACATACAGAAAAATTGTTCTCACCATCAAATGGCAATTTTCTGAAAGAAGTTGAACTGATGGCACAATTTGATCCTATAATGCAAGAGCACATTAACCGTGTCCAAAAAGGGACCTCCAGTCACACCAGCTACCTCGGCCACCACATACAAAACGAACTCATTGATTTGTCGAGCAGCAAGACCATTTCAGCAATGGTGAGCGACATCAAACAATCAAAGTTTTTTTCAATAATTCTAGATTGCACTCCAGATATCAGCCACACTGAACAGTTGTCAGTTGTGATTCGGGTTGTGTCACTGGAGGGGAAGCCCCATATAAAGGAACATTTCATGGGGTTTTTGGAGGCAGAGGAGTCCACTGGTCAACATTTGGCATCTCTGATTCTGAAGAGACTGGAGGAGCTAAAAGTTCCTTTCATGGACTGTAGAGGACAATCATACGACAACGGGGCCAACATGAGGGGAAAAAACAAGGGTGTTCAATCCAGGCTCCTAGAAATTAATCCCAGAGCTCTGTTTGTTCCATGTGGGGCTCATTCTCTGAATTTGCTTGTGGCCGATGCTGCTAAGGGATCTATTGATGCCACAAGTTACTTTGGCATCTTGCAGAAGCTTTACAACTTGTTTTCAGCCTCACACAACGATGGGCCATTTTGAAAAAACATGTGAACATCACATTGAAGATGTGGTCTGATACAAGGTGGGAAAGCAAGATCAAGAGTGTGGAGCCCCTGAGATATCAGGCAGCTGCAGTGAGAGATGCACTGATCGAGGTGAGGGACCACACCAAAGACTCTGTAATAAAGGTCGAGGCTCAATCTCTGTCAGAGGAGGTTGGGTCATACCGCTTCGCCATTTGTTCAGTGGTGTGGCATGACCTGTTGTGCCAAATTCAGCATGTGAGCAAGCAGATGCAGTCTCCTAGCATGCACGTTGATGTTGCAGTAAATCTCCTAAAAAAACAGAGAGAGGTCTCCGCAATTACAGGGCAACAGGTTTTGTGGCTGCACAAATGGCAGCCACAGATATCTGTGAACAAATGAATGTGGAGGCTGTGTTAAAACAAAAACGGCTGAGGTCCACAAAGCGGCACTTCTCCTATGAAGCATCTGATGAGCCCTTGATTGATGCTTTGAAGAAGCTGGAGGTGACATTTTTCAATGCAGTGGTTGATGCTGCAACATCAGCCATTCAGGAAAGATTTTCCACGTTGGAAATTGTGGGAGAGAAGTTTGGAGTGCTGACACATTTCCAAAATCTCACATTTGAGGAGCTGACAGAACAATGTGTGAACCTTAGTACTACACTACACTTTAAGGGACAATCTGACTTGGATGGCAGAGAGCTTGCACAGGAGCTGAAGAACTTGCCTGACTTGCCATCAAAGACTATATCCTTGCTTGAACTGCTGACATTTATCCATGAAAGGGAGCTCTCTGAAATATATCCAAATTTGTGGACTGCTCTCAGAATTGGTCTTACTCTTCCAGTCACTGTTGCTGAAGCAGAGAGGAGCTTTTCAAAGCTGAAGCTCATCAAATCCTACCTGAGGTCAACTATGTCACAGGAACGCCTTACCGGTCTGGCCATCATCAGTATAAATCATACAATTGCTGAGCAGATTTCATATGATGATTTAATTCATGACTTTGCATCAAGGAAGGTAAGAAGAGTCAGGCTTTAGATGGCAGTTGTGCTGTGGTGCAATTTATTTTGTTTCTTGTTCAAAGTGTAGCATAATAATTACCCTCTCTTAAGTGTCTTATTCTATTTATGTGATAGAGCATTTGTACAATTTAGAAATTTGATTCTCTAGTTTATTTATGGCAGTTGTGCAATTTAATTTGTATTTTTCCTGTTCATAGTATCATAATTACATTCTCTTAAGTGAGTTATTCTATTTACGTGATGAAGGATTTGTAAAATTCAGAAATTTGAGTCTTTGTTTTGGTTCTGAAGTTCCAACAATTAGTCCAATAAAAAGTTATTTTGTGAAAGAGTTATGTCTGTCCTTTATTTTGGGGGGATTCGAATGTGTGTATGTTGGCGAACAGGGGGGGGGGGCGCTGAAGGTGAGGTTCGCCCAGGGCGTCATGTAAGCTAGGACCGCCACTGATCATATGTTTGCAAACGCTTTTTTATATAATTTTTTATATTAACATAATCTTCTCCAAAATATATGGTATTGACCGCTTCGTATGCTTCTTTGATAGTTGTTATTTTTTATTTTATTGGGTTCAGAATCCCAGCTGAGCCCTGAACGGCCAAGCTCTGAAGGGCCAGTTTAACCTACAGCCAAAGATAAGCTAGACTAAAAACTTACGGACTTGGAGGTCCTATTCGGTCCTACCTCAGGGTTGCTGACTCGATGTGGGCCTACCTTAGGCCTCAGTTGCATAAAATTAAGATAAAAAACAAAAGAGGCACTATTTATGGTCTTCTTTCTAAACCTTGCGACAACAACACAACCTGCACTATTACACGATGCAACAATCTTGTATATAAACAACCAAACTGAATTGCAAGAGAGCTCTCTATAAGACCACGCCCTATAAGTGCCGCATTCAACAAACGAGTAGGAAAGACGCGCAGTGCCCCCCAAGAAAATGCCACAAGAGTGCCCAAACAATGATGCCACAAGAGCCCAAAAATGCTAGCTCTAAATTAAGTGAATTTTTCACTAACCTTACAATTATGAGATGGATATATATGACGCGTTCGGTGGAGAAGGGGCGAACGCAACATTTTCGAATTATGCCACAAAATGCAGTTAAAGTTTGTAAACTTTAAACCTTTGTATTTTTCCGGTTTATTGAAATGTTGTATGAATTTGAACACATATTTGAGTAAAATATTGTTGTGTAATATGTCGATATAATAAAACGCCAAGAAATTTTACAATATTATTTATTGATAGCTTCTGATGTTAACTGGTGTAATCCATTATTTGGTCCTCTTCGTCGAATGTTGTATTACCTGCTTCAACTGTTTCGGTTTCTTCCAGTTCCTTTAACAATCTTGTATAATAGTTCACTGCAGTTGCAGGCATTAGGTCTGATAATTCTTTGAGATCTTTTATTTTTTCCTTAGTTATTGGCAGCAATTGGGAATACTTTCGTTGCAGTGTCTGCTGGGCTAGATTGAATAAACTGACACTGTAGGATTTTTTCCCTTTCGGCAATCTGTGTTATTTTATTTATTTGTCGGGTTCAAAATCCCAGCTGAGCCGAGAACGGCCAAATTCTAAAGGGCCAGTTCTATCTGAAGCCCAAGTTAAGCTAAATTAAAACTTACGGATTTGAGATCCTATTAGGTCCTACCTCAGGGTAACCTCAGGGTTGCTGACTCGATGCGGGCCTACTTTAGACCTTTGTTACATGAATTTTAATGTAAACAAAAAGGGTACTATTTATGGTCTTCTTTCTCAACCTTGCAACAACAACGCAACCTGGACTATTGCACGGTGCAACAATCTTGTATCTAAACAACCAAACTGAATTGCAAGAGAGCTCTCTACAAGACCACACCCTGTACGTACGACATCCCACAAACGAGTAGAAAAAACGCGCAGCGCCCCAAAATGATGCCACCAGCGTCCCAAACACTGATGCCACAAGAGCCCAAAAATGCTAACTCTTATTAAGTGAATTTTTCACTAACCTTACAATTATGAGATGGATATATATACACCTTAACTTAATATATACAAGCAATGCTGCATCAATCAGCTTAGTCATCATATCGCCTTGGGACAACAATGGTTCTTCCTCTTCTAGATGGCCTACTTAGACCTTTGTTACATGAATTTTAATGTAAACAAAAAGGGTACTATTTATGGTCTTCTTCCTCAACCTTGCAACAACAACGCAACCTGGACTATTGCACGGTGCAACAATCTTGTATCTAAACAACCAAACTGAATTGCAAGAGAGCTCTCTACAAGACCACACCCTGTACGTACGACATCCCACAAACGAGTAAAAGACGCGCAGCGCCCCAAATGATGCCACCAGCGTCCCAAACACTGATGCCACAAGAGCCCAAAAATGCTAGCTCTTATTAAGTGAATTTTTCACTGACCTTACAATTATGAGATGGATATATATATACACCTTAACTTAATATATACAAGCAATTCTGCATCAATCAGCTTAGTCATCATATCGCCTTGGAACAACAATGGTTCTTCCTCTTCTAGATTTTCTAACACTCCCTACCGAAGAGGCATTGTTGTCGTTACCTTCCGCAAGGTTAGCCAAGCCTTCTCCATGAGGCTGTAACTCAAATGTTTCATCTTGACTATCTGTGTTTTTGCTGATTTCTAAAGCATAGAGTTTTTGTATAGGTCTCTTTAACTTTCCTCCTGAAGTCTTTACCAGTGCAGACCTAACTAAATTGTCTTTGCCACAAACAACTCTTCAATTATGCCAAGCTTCCGCATTGCCTTGGTCTTTCATCCCCAATCATTACCACTTCTCCCACCTTGATACAATTTGCATTGGAGCCCTTTACCTTGCCTGATGGGTAATAATTGAGTTTTCTGGCAAGTATTCCATCTGCCACCTCTTCCATAACTGATCTTGTAGCTCTTCAAGGTACCTGAACCGTCTGGTTAACTCTCCTTGAGTGCTCTGGATAGGCTGCAAGTCTTCTGGCACACTGGGGTTTGATGTTAATCGTTTACCACAAAGAAAATGTTTGGTGTCAATGGCTCTGCATCCTGCTACTGTTGTAAACAAAAGTGATAGGCCTACTGTTCACCATTGCTTCTACTTCACATAAAACAGTAGAGAATTCTTCTTGCTCAAATGAGCATTAGCTAAAAGTTTCTTATGGACACTTTACACTTCTCACTAGCCTTTCCCAAAATCCTCCCCACCATGGTGCTCTCTCACAATAAACTCCCACTGTACCCCTTGGTGTGAAAAGTAGGATTGGAATCCTTCCTCTTTTAGCAAGGACCAAATTCTTGAGTTCTTTGCAGCCTTTTTGAAGGTTTTTGCATTATCCGATATGATTTTATTTGGGAAACCCCTTCTGTTCACAAACCTTTTAAAGGCCAAAAGAAATACATCACTACTTAAGTTGCTTACCAACTCCAAATGGATTGCTCTGGTGGTAGCACTGCTGAAAAGACATATATAACCTTTGTTAGACTCCTCTCGCTCATACACATAGACTGGCCCTGCAAAGTCTACTCCCACTACATCAAATGGGGCAGTATAGACACACCGTTCTCTTGGAAGTGGAGCCACCTTTTCATAATAAGGCTTTGCACTCCAACGCTTGCAAACCACACATTTATGCAAGACTTTTTTTTACTACTGTCTAATTTGGGAATCCAAAATTGTTGTCTAATCTCTATTATCACTTCTCTAACTCCCGCAGTAAACAGCTTATGATGAGTATCCAGGATGAAAAGGTCCACAAAGTGCCCCAAGAAGGTAGCAAAATTGGATGTCTTTTCTCCTCTGGAAGCCCAGAAAACTGTAGTCTACCTCCTACTCTCAATAAATCCTGATCCAAAAACACATCCAAACCCTTGAGCGCAGAATGTGTTGGTAGAACCTGTAATGGATGGCTGGTGAGCAATTCTCTCTCTTCACCAAATTTTTCCTTCTGAATATATACCCCCAGTATTTCCTGGCTTGATGAATCTCATTACTGTTCAGAATTCCTCCCTTCTTGTTTCTCCCTTAATGTTGTTGGTAAATCTATATACCCATGCTGTCACTCTTAACAATCTTTTCAGACTGCTAATGTCCTCAAGCCTCAATATGGGGTCCTGCTGCATAACATGACAACTGTTCACAGCGCATTTTCTCACCTCACTCACCCATGCTTCTTCAGCCTGGCATTCTCCTCAATAGGCTGATTAGAAAGCCAGTTTTTCACTTCCAAGTTTTAGCCACTCTGGCCCATTCCACCACAAACTTGACTGTGAAAGATCTTTCACTGAAATTCCTCGTGTTGGTAAATCAGCGGGGTTTGGATGCCTGGACAATGCTTCCATTGCTTGGGATCTGTGTGCGCTTGAATTTCCTCCACCCTATTGGCAACAAATGGTTTCCATTTCCTTGCCTGACTTCTTAACCAGTGCCAAACTATAGTGGAGTCTGTCCAATAATAGCTTGGAATTTCATAGAGGGCCAAAGACTTCGCACTGTAATTGCAAGCCGACTAGCAATAACGGCACCCATCAATTCCAACCTTGGAACAGAAAGGCTTTTCAAAGGTGCTCCTCTACTCTTTGCAGCAACCAACCTGCAACTTACTTCCTCTGCAATGCGCCTCTTATATAAATACAAGTTGCATAGGCTTCCTCACTTGCATCACAAAAGATGTGCAGCTCCAAATTGTCTGGACTATTGTTCAACTCTCCAAAGTACCATCTTGGGATTTCAATGTCTCCAAGATGTGCCAATTCTTTGAACCAATATTTCCACTTTACCACCATATGACCAGGTAACTCTTGGTCCCAACCAAGTCCAATTTCCCAGAGGCTCTGAAACCAAATTTTGACTTTATCACAAATGGAGCCAGGAATCCAAGAGGATCAAAGACCTTTGAAGCCAAACTAAGAGCTGTACTTTTGTCCACCTTGTCTCATTCTCAGCCAGCTCTACTAAAGATTTCCCATTGAAGGTAAACAAATCATCATCTTGCTGCCAAACAATGCCTAGCACCTTTGCATCTATTGCCCACAACTCCTTAATACGAGAATCCTCAATACTTTCTGCTGCATCAGGTACTACACAGGAATGACTCATAAACTCTTGTAATTGCGAATGATTGGTCTGCCATTTTCTGAGCTCCATGCCAGCCTCCCTCATTATAGCTCTAGCCTCCATGAATATCTGTTTAGCCATTTCTGTATTATCCACGGAACACAGCAAATCATCAACATAAAAATTCTTCCTTATGTGTTCAATAGTGTTAGGATAGACTTCAGAATATTTCTTAAAATGGTACTGCATAGTAGCTGCCAACAGAAATGGACTAGAGCTGAGGCCAAACAACACTGACTTCATTCTATATGCTTGAACCTTAGGTTCATTTTCCAACAAGTCTTTCGTATCCACCCACAGATACCTTATGTTATTTTATTTATTTGTCGGGTTCAAAATCCCAGCTGAGCCGTGAACGGCCAAATTCTAAAGGGCCAGTTCTACCTAAAGCCCAAGTTAAGCTAAATTAGGTCCTACCTCAGGGTAACCTCAGGGTTGCTGACTCGATGCGGGCCTACTTTAGACCTTTGTTACATGAATTTTAATGTAAACAAAAAGGGTACTATTTATGGTCTTCTTCCTCAACCTTGCAACAACAACGCAACCTGGACTATTGCACGGTGCAACAATCTTGTATCTAAACAACCAAACTGAATTGCAAGAGAGCTCTCTACAAGACCACACCCTGTACGTACGACATCCCACAAACGAGTAGAAAAGACGCGCAGCGCCCCAAATGATGCCACCAGCGTCCAAAACACTGATGCCACAAGAGCCCAAAAATGCTAGCTCTTATTAAGTGAATTTTTCACTAACCTTACAATTATGAGATGGATATATATATACACCTTAACTTAATATATACAAGCAATGCTGCATCAATCAGCTTAGTCATCATATCGCCTTGGAACAACAATGGTTCTTCCTCTTCTAGATTTTCTAACACTCCCCACCGAAGAGGCATTGTTGTCGTTACCTTCCGCAAGGTTAGCCAAGCCTTCTCCATGAGGCTGTAACTCAAATGTTTCATCTTGACTATCTGTGTTTTGCTGATTTCTAAAGCATAGAGTTTTTGTATAGGTCTCTTTAACTTTCCTCCTGAAGTCTTTACCAGTGCAGACCTAACTAAATTGTCTTTGGCAACAAACAACTCTTCAATTATGCCAAGCTTCCAGCATTGCCTTGGTCTTTCATCCCCAATCATTACCACTTCTCCCACCTTGATACAATTTGCATTGGAGCCCTTTACCTTGCCTGATGGGTAATAATTGAGTTCTGGCAAGTATTCCATCTGCCACCTCTTCCATAACTGATCTTGTAGCTCTTCAAGGTACCTGAACCGTCTGGTTAACTCTCCTTGAGTGCTCTGGATAGGCTGCAAGTCTTCTGGCACACTGGGGTTTGATGTTAATCGTTTACCACAAAGAAAATGATTTGGTGTCAATGGCTCTGCATCCTGCATACTGTTGTAAACAAAAGTGATAGGCCTACTGTTCACCATTGCTTCTACTTCACATAAAACAGTAGAGAATTCTTCTTTGCTCAAATGAGCATCAGCTAAAAGTTTCTTTAATGGACACTTTACACTTCTCACTAGCCTTTCCCAAAATCCTCCCCACCATGGTGCTCTCTCAACAATAAACTCCCACTGTACCCCTTGGTGTGAAAAGTAGGATTGGAATCCTCCTCTTTTAGCAAGGACCAAATTTCTTGGAGTTCCTTTGCAGCCTTTTTGAAGGTTTTTGCATTATCCGATATGATTTTATTTGGGAACCCCTTCTGTTCACAAACCTTTTAAAGGCCAAAAGAAATACATCACTACTTAAGTTGCTTACCAACTCCAAATGGATTGCTCTGGTGGTAGCACAGGTGAAAAGACATATATAACCTTTGTTAGACTCCCCTCGCTCATACACATAGACTGGCCCTGCAAAGTCTACTCCCACTACATCAAATGGGGCAGTATAGACACACCGTTCTCTTGGAAGTGGAGCCACCTTTTCATAATAAGGCTTTGCACTCCAACGCTTGCAAACCACACATTTATGCAAGACTTTTTTTTACTACTTGTCTAATTTTGGGAATCCAAAATTGTTGTCTAATCTCTATTATCACTTCTCTAACTCCCGCATGTAACAGCTTATGATGAGTATCCAGGATCAAAAGGTCCACAAAGTGCCCCACAGAAGGTAGCAAAATTGGATGTCTTTTCTCCTCTGGAAGCCCAGAAAACTGTAGTCTACCTCCTACTCTCAATAAATCCTGATCCAAAAACACATCCAAACCCTTGAGCGCAGAATGTGTTGGTAGAACCTGTAATGGATGGCTGGTGAGCAATTCTCTCTCTTCACCAAATTTTTCCTTCTGAATATATACCACCCAGTATTTCCTGGCTTGCTGAATCTCATTACTGTTCAGAATTCCTTCCCTTCTTGTTTCTCCCTTAATGTTGTTGGTAAATCTATATACCCATGCTGTCACTCTTAACAATCTTTTCAGACTGCTAATGTCCTCAAGCCTCAATATGGGGTCCTGCTGCATAACATGACAACTGTTCACAGCGCATTTTCTCACCTCACTCACCCATGCTTCTTCAGCCTGGCATTCTCCTACAATAGGCTGATTAGAAGGCCAGTTTTCACTTCCAAGTTTTAGCCACTCTGGCCCATTCCACCACAAACTTGACTGTGAAAGATCTTTCACTGAAATTCCTCGTGTTGGTAAATCAGCGGGGTTTTGGATGCCTGGACAATGCTTCCATTGCTTGGGATCTGTGTGCGCTTGAATTTCCTTCACCCTATTGGCAACAAATGGTTTCCATTTCCTTGCCTGACTTCTTAACCAGTGCCAAACTATAGTGGAGTCTGTCCAATAATAGCTTGGAATTTCATAGAGGGCCAAAGACTTTCGCACTGTAATTGCAAGCCGACTAGCAATAACGGCACCCATCAATTCCAACCTTGGAACAGAAAGGCTTTTCAAAGGTGCTACTCTACTCTTTGCAGCAACCAACTGCAACTTACTTCCTCTTGCAATGCGCCTCTTATATAAATACAAGTTGCATAGGCTTCCTCACTTGCATCACAAAAGATGTGCAGCTCCAAATTGTCTGGACTATTGTTCAACTCTCCAAAGTACCATCTTGGGATTTCAATGTCTCCAAGATGTGCCAATTCTTTGAACCAATATTTCCACTTTACCACCATATGACCAGGTAACTCTTGGTCCCAACCAAGTCCAATTTCCCAGAGGCTCTGAAACCAAATTTTTGACTTTATCACAAATGGAGCCAGGAATCCAAGAGGATCAAAGACCTTTGAAGCCAAACTAAGAGCTGTACTTTTTGTCCACCTTGTCTCATTCTCAGCCAGCTCTACTAAAGATTTCCCATTGAAGGTAAACAAATCATCATCTTGCTGCCAAACAATGCCTAGCACCTTTGCATCTATTGCCCACAACTCCTTAATACGAGAATCCTCAATACTTTCTGCTGCATCAGGTACTACACAGGAATGACTCATAAACTCTTGTAATTGCGAATGATTGGTCTGCCATTTTCTGAGCTCCATGCCAGCCTCCCTCATTATAGCTCTAGCCTCCATGAATATCTGTTTAGCCATTTCTGTATTATCCACGGAACACAGCAAATCATCAACATAAAAATTCTTCCTTATGTGTTCAATAGTGTTAGGATAGACTTCAGAATATTTCTTAAAATGGTACTGCATAGTAGCTGCCAACAGAAATGGACTAGAGCTGAGGCCAAACAACACTGACTTCATTCTATATGCTTGAACCTTAGGTTCATTTTCCAACAAGTCTTTCGTATCCACCCACAGATACCTTATGTTATTTTATTTATTTGTCGGGTTCAAAATCCCAGCTGAGCCGTGAACGGCCAAATTCTAAAGGGCCAGTTCTACCTAAAGCCCAAGTTAAGCTAAATTAGGTCCTACCTCAGGGTAACCTCAGGGTTGCTGACTCGATGCGGGCCTACTTTAGACCTTTGTTACATGAATTTTAACTTAAACAAAAAGGGTACTATTTATGGTCTTCTTCCTCAACCTTGCAACAACAACGCAACCTGGACTATTGCACGGTGCAACAATCTTGTATCTAAACAACCAAACTGAATTGCAAGAGAGCTCTCTACAAGACCACACCCTGTACGTACGACATCCCACAAACGAGTAGAAAAGACGCGCAGCGCCCCAAATGATGCCACCAGCGTCCCAAACACTGATGCCACAAGAGCCCAAAAATGCTAGCTCTTATTAAGTGAATTTTTCACTAACCTTACAATTATGAGATGGATATATATATACACCTTAACTTAATATATACAAGCAATGCTGCATCAATCAGCTTAGTCATCATATCGCCTTGGAACAACAATGGTTCTTCCTCTTCTAGATTTTCTAACACTCCCCACCGAAGAGGCATTGTTGTCGTTACCTTCCGCAAGGTTAGCCAAGCCTTCTCCATGAGGCTGTAACTCAAATGTTTCATCTTGACTATCTGTGTTTTTGCTGATTTCTAAAGCATAGAGTTTTTGTATAGGTATGAAAAAACTATATAGGGCTATGGGTTGATTGCCTGTGCCCTCATCCGTTGGAAATTTCCAACAGACGTCAGTGGAGGGTTACCGACAAAAGCCCTATGCTTTTTCGTTAGAGAGTTATAAATATGTAGGTCTTTAAAGGACCTCTTTATATTTATATTGATTACGGTAATTCTAGCATCGGGAGTTGGGAAAGCTTATGTTAATGAAAAACTGAAATTGCTCACCTTATTTTTGCTGGGTCTTTGTTTGTTTCGATGTAGGGCGTGACGGTCATTTTCGGTGTAGGGCCGCCACGATGGGGTTACGCGGCGAATTTACTTAAGGTAATTAATATAGGCAGTCACTATATAAACCCCTGAAGGAATAGGCCTATCCTTTTATAGTCATTAGGTTTTATATTATAAGGAATTCACTCAGGACTTGAGGGAAAATTTAGACACGTTTCCCAGTTTAAAGCGTTTGCTTGGAATAAACAGCCCTGAGAGCCGTTCCTTGGTTCGCTTGTATTTTCATTATTATTTGCCGATCTAGCAAGATTTTGTTGTGTCTACTTCTTTTGGTAGACTAAACAATAAATTGGGTTTTCTTGTTGCTATGTGGGCTGATTCATACATACAGGTTCTTTGTACGTATGGCAATTCAATTATTTCATTCCCAATAGGCTATGTCGCCAATCCCGAGGCAATTTTGTATAGATATTTAATTCAATTAATTAATAATTTATATTTAATTATGAAATAAATGTACCACATATGATACCATGTTGTGAGCGCGTATAGTTTTTCCATATACTGGGGGGGGCCGGAGAAAAATTTGTATGTTATAGATCAAATTTTTTGATAAACTGTGTAAACATGTGAAATGGATTGAAAAGAATAAAGTAGAAATTTAGGGAGAGAGGTTACTCAAGACCTATTTAAATATTAAAGTTCAAGAGGCCAACTTCTCAAGTTTAGTTAAAGTTATGTCAATCAGTTTGACTCCCTTTAGGTATAGGAAATTTATGGGATTAAAGTAAAGTTATTAAGCATTTTAACTTTGCTCAGTTTGTGTAAGTTTTATAAGTCACCAGTCTTAATTTTTTCTTGTAAAAGTTTTCTGGCTTTCAAAGCAGTCTTTCTTTGAGGCCTGTCTGGTTTAGTCTGAGTTACATCAGGCACATTGAGAGATTCCTCCCCAATAGTATCCTGATCCATCCTTTGGGGTAATGGTTCTAATTTAGCCCCACACTCCAAAGGATATAGTAATGTGATATCTCTGGTGGTTTACCAGTTGCTGTTTTCAGTTTTACAACCCTGGTAACTTCGTCTTCACCAGTTTTGAGTTCCAAGACTTTTCCCATTGACCAATGTTGTCTTGGTGTCTTGTCATGTATCAACACAATGTCCCCAATTTTGACTGAATCATTCCAACTTTGTTTTGTTAATTGTTTATGTCTTTCTCTAAGACTTGTTAAGTATTCTTCTCTCCATTTTGTTATAAATTGAGTCTTGATTTGTGTCAAATGTTTGTATTTTGTGTTGAGTTCTTTGTGTCCTATTTCCCAATCTGGATCCTCTGTACTGTTATGTTCAGATTCTGGTAACATGTTTACTGTTTCTCCCTTAATTAGGTGGTTTGGTGTGAGAGGTTCTGGCTCATTAATACCATCTCCCACATAAGTTAATGGTCTGTTGTTGACAACATTTTCAATTTCTGACAGAATAGTCATGAGTTCAAAAAGTTGTAGATGTTTTGTCCCAATAGTCTTTTTAAGGCAGTTCTTTACAGTTTGTATGTTTCTTTCCCAAATTGAACCATACCATGGTGTATTAACAGGAATGTACTTCCAGGTTATGTTGTGTTTGGTTAAATGAGTTTGTACTGTTTCACTGTCACAAATCTGATGAATAATTCTTTCACCAGATTTGAAGTATGTGGCATTGTCTGACCATATAGTTTTGGGTACAGAATTGTGTGCACAAAATCGTCTGAAAGCAGCAATAAAAGCTTCTGCTGTCAGATCTTCTACTATGTCTAGACATATGGCACGTGTGGCAGCACAGGTGAAGAGTACAATGTACACTTTGTATTCCTTTGAATCCATTTTGTCTCCAAAACTCACATTTACCGCTCCAGTGTAGTCAATACCCGTGGTTTCAAATGGCCGAGTAAATGTTACTCGTTCCACAGGTAGGTCTGGAGGGCTTGGGGTCTTAAAGGGTCGTGAATGGATACGTTTACAAGGAATGCATGTGTTTAAAATTTTCTTTGTTTCAGTTCTACCCTTTGGTAGCCAGTAAGTTTTTCTCAGCTCTGTCAGGGTTTGTGGGACTCCCATGTGGTGTATTTTGTTGTGGGTATCCCTGATGATGAGTTTTGTGAAGTGATTTCTCCTTGGAAGAAGAATTGGGTGCTTAGAGTTGTAAGTCAAAGTTGACTTGTTAAGCCTTCCTTTACACCTTATCAGACCCTCTGTATCCAGGTACAGATTTAGATCCATGACAAGTGAAGGAATACCTTTGTTTAATGTGCTACTGGACCTAAGATACTTCAACTCCTTGTCAAATTCTGAAGCTTGTATCTGTTTGAGCCAGTATTTTGTTGCAGTTTCTGTTAAGTTAGAAAAGGCTTTCTGAGGACAGTGTTTGAGAAGGTAGCTATTGACAAACTTGCAGCAATAGACTGTAATTCTCAAGAGTTTGTTTAGGTCTGAATAAAGGTGATAGTCAAATATAGGTTTGTCCTCAGTGATCTTTTCAGTTGTTGTAGAGTTGAGTGTGAGGTTAACTACTTTGGCTGGCCAAAGATCCTCACATGTTAGCCATTCGGGCCCTTCATACCAGATTTTATTTGTTTTCAACAGCTTGTAAGAGAGCCCTCTTGTCAAAAAGTCTGCAGGATTCTCCTTTGTTTTTATGTACCTAAATTTGATACCAAGGTTTGTGTTTGCAGTTTTGATTTCTGTTAGTCTGTTTTTCACAAATATATTTTTGCAAGAAGTTGTATCTGTGTTGGTCACCCATGTTAGACAAATTTGACTGTCTGTCCATAAGTAAATGTTTGTTATGTCAACTTCTTTATACACTTGTGAAAGAAAGTTTGCTGTTTTAACTCCCAATGAGACAGCTAATAATTCAAGTTGTGGTACAGTTTTCTTTTGGTTTAAGGGTGCCACTTTTGCCTTTGAATAAACCAAGTTACTTTCATTTTCACTTGTTAAATAGGCACAACACCCATAAGCTTGTGTGCTGGCATCTGTAAAAATGTGTAGTGTTTGCGATTTCAATCTGTAGCCAGCACATCTTGGTACGTAGATGTCTTGAACTTTGTTCAAGTCTGTGGCTAATTTTTTCCAATGAAGTTGGTCTTCCACTGAAAGTGGTTCATCCCAATCAATTTTCTTTTTCCATAAGTCTTGCAAAAGGATTTTGGATCTTATGGTTGCTGGTAAATATAATCCAATGGGGTCAAAAATTTTGGATGATTCTGAAAGCACTTGTCTTTTTGTATTGGCATTTGGATTTAAGTTATAACTCTTCGTGCAAAGAGTGTCATCGTGTTCAGAATTCTGTTTTAAAAACCAAAGCATTCCAAGTGTTTTCGTGTAATTGTTTGGTTCAATGTTCCCATTGTTGTCTTTTGTTATTTGTTCATTTAATTTAGGAGAATTAGAAACCCATTCTCTCAATCCAAAATTTCCTTGCTTCATTATGGGTTGTGACATTTGGTAAATTTCAAGCAATTCCTCTTCAGTTACAGTGGAACCAATGAGGTTATCCACATAAAAGTTTTGTTTTAAAAACTGAACTGTTAAGTCCTCTTGAAATAAGTTTAGGTGGTTTCTAATTGTTAAAGCAAGAATACTTGGAGAGCAATTTGCTCCAAAAATAATTACTTTAAATCTGTAGGTTTTGAAACCTTTGTTAAGGTCATGTGGATCATTCAACCACAAAAACCTGAGATGATTTTTATCATACTCAAGCTTCAAATTTATACAGAGGAATGCTTTTTCTATGTCACTTTGTACTGCATAATTGTCTAAACGGAAGCAAAGGAGAATTTTTACAAGATCTGAGACAAGGTTTGGGCCTTCCATGAGACAATCATTTAAACTAACAGAATTTGTGTCTTTTAAACTACAGTTGTATACTACTCTTAGTTTAGTTGTGGATGAGTCTTCTCTGTAAACTCCCCTGTGTGTTAAATAATGACAACCTCGTTTTTTAAAGGGTTCATCAGTAACTTCTTCAATGAAGCCCCTTTCTATTTGTTCCTTGAATATGTTGTTGTATTGTTCTAAAAGATTGTCATTTTTTAGTTTTCTGTAATTTTTATACAGATGTGCCTTAGCTACTTTCAAATTGTCCATTATTTCTGGACAAGGTGTTTTCCAAGGCAGCTCCACATAGTATTGATTGTCTCTGTGTTGTAATGTATCCTTAAATTGTTCTGTCATCAATTGGTCTTCATGTGTAATAGTACTGTCCTTTATGCCAACTGATTCTAATAGTCATAACTGCTGTAACCCTTCATCCAATGTGGAATCATTTTCATTCAAATGATGTGGGATTATGACAGTGTTTTTGTAGTTCGAGTTTGTCACATAGTCAGAAATTTGTGACTGTGGTGATTTTGTTTTGCGTAAATTTTGTTCATGTTCTGTGTTTTCTGTGTCAGTAGTAAGATGGTATTTAGTTATGTCACCCAAAAGAGCAATACCTGTGGGAGTTTGTATGGCTATTCCATCTCCAATTTTAATGATGCCTCTATGGACCAGATGAAGATAGTCAGCCCCCATGAGCATATGTATATCATCAACTACATCTGCATTAAGGGTTTTATCAGCTATCGTGTATTTATTTTGAAGTTGGAGCAAAGCTTGTTTTAACCCAGCTATTTGTATTTTTTCTTGTTCTACTTTGTCCACAACAACAACCTTAAGGGTTTTAAATGTTTCATCAAGAGTTAAAGTTATATTTGCAGTTTTAAAACTGGCTTGTACTGGGTTTTTATTGATAAATGATGAAATAGAGAGATCTTCATCTCCTTGTTGGTTTTGAAGTCCCAATTTTTCTATCAGTTGTTTAGTTACAAATGTTTGTTGTGAGCAGGTATCTAAAAGACACCTAACCTGTACTATTTGTCCTCTTTTGTTTTGGATTTCCAAAGTTGTGGTTGGTAAAAGAATTTTTGAATTGTGGTTAATGCTAGATGAACTGATATGTCCATTCATAGCATTTTTGGTTTGTTTCTGTTTGTTTTGGTTTGATTTGGGTGTTTGTTCATAATGTTTGTCAGTTTTTCCAATGTCTGTGTGTGTATTACACATAGGGGTAACATGGTCAAAACTGTTGCAAAACTTACAATTGTATATCAAATTTGATTTGCAATTTGACTTTTGGTGCCCTGATCCAGTGCATTTTTTGCATAAGTTTAGTTGTTCACAACGTTTTGACCTTGCTGTAAAGTCTTTGTATTTGGGACAATTTGTAGAATATGTTCACTGCTAAAACAAAATTTGCATGGTGTGGGATTATACTCAAAAGTAGCTACATTAAAGTTTTGCAGAGTAGGAGTCTTTGAGTCTTTTTCTGTCACTTTATTTTCTGCAAATTGAGTTTTGCGGTTGTGTTTTGATGTAACTGGTAAGTGTTGAAATCTTTTGTTAGGTTTTTGGTTTTCTGCATTGTTGGTTTTTTCTTGTTCTGTGTTAAATTTTGGGTGTGTGTAACTTGATTTGTAAAGTGCTAGTACAGTTGGGAAATCTTCTCTTAGTTTATTAAGGCTAGGGTATATGTCAGTTGTCCTCTGATGAAATATCTCTTTGACTTTAGAAGGGAGCTTTTCAAAAACAACAGCTTGAATGATCCAAGCTGTTTCTGCAATGTTTAAATTATTGTTTTTAAGTTGTCCCATGAGACATTCAAACTCACAGTAAAAATCAAAGAGGTCACCATAGTTGTCTTTTGGGGTTCGCATGTTCATGACTTTAAGAGCCAAATCATGTATAATTTCATCCTTATTCATGTAATTTCTGTTAAGTAATTCTATTGCTACAGAATAAGAAGCACCTATGGCTGGTAGTGATTCCACTAATCTTAAGGCTGGGCCTTTCAGATAGTTCACTAAATAACTAAATTTATCAACATCTGTAATGTAGTTTTTATTACCTATAAGGCTATGAAATTTTTCAATAAAAGATTGAAATTTGGCTCTGTCACCCTCAAAAGTGGGTACTGCAAGTGTAGGCAATTTTGATTTTAGTTCATTGCCCTCAGCCACATTGGGAGGGCTAAATGAAGCATTTCTTGTAGCTTCTAAGAAGCTTTCGTATGTGTCTTCTTTTTTGCACTCATCAAGTTGGTTTTGAATTTCAGAAATATAGTTGTTAATTTTTGTAATGTAATTTTCATTGTCAAGTAGGAGAGTAGAATACTCATCATCTGTTAGTTCAATTGTGTCATCAATTTCTGTAATTATGTCTTCATCTAGTATGAAAATTCTTGTTTGTAACGAGTAATAGAATTTAATGTTGTTTCAAGATCATATCTTGTAGGTTCCTTTTGTTTGAAATCATTGTACAGTTTGGTGATGACACCTTTACGTGCTGATTTTTTCCTCATTAATTTTTTGTGATTTTGAGATGGTGCCGTAGCCCCAAGGTCTGTGTTTTTGTTTTCTTGGTCTGGGTTTCTTACCCTTTTGTCCAAGTCTTCCATAATTGTTGTTAGTGTTAAAGTTCTGAGTTTAATTTTTTGATGTTGAGCAAGTTAAATTACTGTACAGTAATAAGTTTTTTATATAACCTGCGCCACAGGTTAAATTAAAAATTCACAATGTTTTTAGTTAGGATAGGCCTTGAGTGTAAAGAGTAAGGCCTACTTTAAGAGGTAGGCCTATTATGTAAGGTAAAGTTAGGTGGGCCTACTAAATAGGCCTATTTGTTGGGCCTACCAAGTAGGCTTATGTTTGGGCCTATTATTTTATAGGACCTCAAATGAGTTAAGCCTGTTAAATTAACAAGGCTTAGTTTTGAATTTGAAGAGTAGGACCTATTAAATAGGCTTAATGTTGCGGGCCTATTATTTTTAGGACCTAAAATAAGTTATGCCTGTTAAATGAACAAGCCTTTGTTTTCGATTAGTGTAAAGGTAAAGGAATCGGTTCCCAGTTGCTTAGGCCACCATATGAAAACTATAGTGGGGTTACGGTTGAAATTGGGTTAGGCCTACTGAGTTAAGCCTAGCCACTGCGTGTGTCAGTGTAAATTTTAGAGGGGTTAGTTCCCCATACACAGGGCCACCATTGAAAAAACTATATAGGGCTATGGGTTGATTGCCTGTGCCCTCATCCGTTGGAAATTTCCAACAGACGTCAGTGGAGGGTTACCGACAAAAGCCCTATGCTTTTTCGTTAGAGAGTTATAAATATGTAGGTCTTTAAAGGACCTCTTTATATTTATATTGATTACGGTAATTCTAGCATCGGGAGTTGGGAAAGCTTATGTTAATAAAAACTGAAATTGCTCACCTTATTTTTGCTGGGTCTTTGTTTGTTTCGATGTAGGGCGTGACGGTCATTTTCGGTGTAGGGCCGCCACGATGGGGTTACGCGGCGAATTTACTTAAGGTAATTAATATAGGCAGTCACTATATAAACCCCTGAAGGAATAGGCCTATCCTTTTATAGTCATTAGGTTTTATTATAAGGAATTCACTCAGGACTTGAGGGAAAATTTAGACACGTTTTCCCAGTTTAAAGCGTTCGCTTGGAATAAACAGCCCTGAGAGCCGTTCCTTGGTTCGCTTGTATTTTCATTATTATTTGCCGATCTAGCAAGATTTTGTTGTGTTGTACTTCTTTTGGTAGACTAAACAATAAATTGGGTTTTCTTGTTGCTATGTGGGCTGATTCATACATACAGGTTCTTTGTACGTATGGCAATTCAATTATTTCATTCCCAATAGGCTATGTCGCCAATCCCGAGGCAATTTTGTATAGATATTTAATTCAATTAATTAATAATTTATATTTAATTATGAAATAAATGTACCACATATGATACCATGTTGTGAGCGCGTATAGTTTTTCCATAATAGGTCTCTTTAACTTTCCTCCTGAAGTCTTTACCAGTGCAGACCTAACTAAATTGTCTTTGGCAACAAACAACTCTTCAATTATGCCAAGCTTCCAGCATTGCCTTGGTCTTTCATCCCCAATCATTACCACTTCTCCCACCTTGATACAATTTGCATTGGAGCCCTTTACCTTGCCTGATGGGTAATAATTGAGTTCTGGCAAGTATTCCATCTGCCACCTCTTCCATAACTGATCTTGTAGCTCTTCAAGGTACCTGAACCGTCTGGTTAACTCTCCTTGAGTGCTCTGGATAGGCTGCAAGTCTTCTGGCACACTGGGGTTTGATGTTAATCGTTTACCACAAAGAAAATGATTTGGTGTCATGGCTCTGCATCCTGCATACTGTTGTAAACAAAAGTGATAGGCCTACTGTTCACCATTGCTTCTACTTCACATAAAACAGTAGAGAATTCTTCTTTGCTCAAATGAGCATTAGCTAAAAGTTTCTTTAATGGACACTTTACACACTTCCACTAGCCTTTTCCCCAAAATCCTCCCCACCATGTGCTCTGCTCTCTCAACAATAAACTCCCACTGTACCCCTGGTGTGAAAAGTAGGATTGGATCCTTCCTCTTTTAGCAAGGACCAAATTTCTTGGAGTTCCTTTGCAGCCTTTTTGAAGGTTTTTGCATTATCCGATATGATTTTATTTGGGAACCCTTCTGTTTCACAACCTTTTAAGGCCAAAAGAAATACATCACTACTTAAGTTGCTTACCAACTCCAATGGATTGCTCTGGTGGTAGCACAGGTGAAAAGACATATATAACCTTTTGTTAGACTCCCCTCCGCTCATACACATAGACTGGCCCTGCAAAGTCCTCACTCCCACTACATCAAATGGGGCAGTATAGACACACCGTTCTCTTGGAAGTGGAGCCACCTTTTCATAATAAGGCTTTGCACTCCAACGCTTGCAACCACACATTTATGCAAGACTTTTTTTTACTACTTGTCTAATTTTGGGAATCCAATTGTTGTCTAATCTCTATTATCACTTCTCTAACTCCCGCATGTAACAGCTTATGATGAGTATCCAGGATCAAAAGGTCCCACAAAGTGCCCCACAGAAGGTAGCAAAATTTGGATGTCTTTTTCTCCTCTGGAAGCCCAGAAAACGTAGTCTACCCCTACTCTCAATAAATCCTGATCCAAAAACACATCCAACCCTTGAGCGCAGAATGTGTTTGGTAGAACCTGTAATGGATGGCTGGTGAGCAATTCTCTCTCTTCACCAAATTTTTTCCTTCTGAATATACCACCCAGTATTTCCTGGCTTGCTGAATCTCATTACTTTCAGAATTTCCTTTCCCTTCTTGTTTCTCCCTTTAATGTTGTTGGTAACTCTATATACCCATGCTGTCACTCTTACACAATCTTTTCAGACTGCTAATGTCCTCAAGCCTCAAT